>LPNX010467012.1:120627-130667 GCA_001517045.1 Pseudotsuga menziesii | reverse complement strand
CCCTTGTCCAAGGAAGATTCCATCTATACTCTGCCACACCTCCATGCCTAGAACAATAGTGCATCGACACATAACAGGAGCATCACTGGTCTTCCACCTTCAACCTTGAATCAAAGGTTGGAATCCACTTTAATCTCAGTAAAGCCTAGAATCATCAGTAATCTGCCCATCCCGTCGTACCATGTCGAACCTCAGGATCTTCTGCAATCACTCCCTCTGAAGCGGAGCATCATACTCCCTCTGTCTTCCGTACTCTATGCATTGAAACATTCTGTACTGGAGTGACAAGTAGTATCCATCTAGGTTCACTGGATACTAAGATCCTTTATCTTGAACTTCTTCAAAAACTCATCTTGCACCCATCTATGAGCTTGTCATCCTCTATCAACCTTGTAGCAAAGGTTAAGATATTCATCAAGCTCATCATGTACGTGTTATCCCATGGGTGTCTTCTGAACTCGTACAAGGCCTTTTTTCATTTGCACACATGATTATGCATGTCATGTGACTTCACTTCTATTAGCTGTAAATGTTTCTTCGTAGACTATGCCTTCTCTTTGTGAGAAGCCTCATGCTACGAATCTTGCTTTGTATCCCATGATGTTTCCATCTACTGCATGATGGAACTATGAACTTCTCTTCAGGTCTCGATACTATGCCCTGACATCATTCTTCTTGAATTGGTCTTCCATTTCTTCTTAGTTACTTCTTCTTGTCTGGAAGGTTCTGCATCAATGATGTCACTGCATTCATCATATTATTCTTTGTCTTGAAATGTCGTCACTTGTTCTTCGGAACAAGTCTTCATTCTTCTTTGCTTGTAGGTGATTATGTATGCGAGCTTTCCTACAAGTCAAATGCATTTGCATGGTTAGAAACATTTCATAAGGAATATTTATACTGGCAAACACTTATGCATAAATATATGATCATGCAACTACTTTAGCCAATACAACATTCATCCATATCTCATTGAAACTTTCTAGATGCCTTCCATCTCTACCAGGACAACATTGAGATTGTGCACTAATCCAATATGTCAGCAAATAGGTTTCATTCTAGATAAGTAGCAATGGATAATTTGTATAGCACCATGAGCTACTTACCCATCACATGCATATTAGTAGTATACTGTCATTAATGCAAACATCCTATCATGCATAATACAATAACTGAATATAAACAAATGCATAACAAAACAATATCATGAAATGACAATTGAATACTTATCTTTATTTGTTTCGTGGGTATACTCCTTCTTGAGCCTTCAGCTTCATTGTCTTCTTCATTCATGATAGCATCGTTTCTTATCCAAATGATAAGGAGGATAAGAAGTTCTTCAAGAGTTGAGTTCTTCATATTCCTCATTGCTTGAGGGATCTTCTTTGGATGGCGAGATCTTGATATTCAATTGCTCCCATCTTCTCTTCTCTTCTTATGATTCAAGCTTCTTCTTCTTCTTGAAGTCTGCTGAAATATAATCACTTCCTTCTGGAACACATTCCTTGAATGAATGAATTCCACGATCCTAGGAGGCCATTCAAGGTGGCCATCACCACTTCTGCATTCTTCACTGCTTCAAGTTGTTCTTTTGAGAGACTCTTATGACTGCATGGTCTCTGCATTCTGGATCTTCACATTCTTCAACTGGTTTCTTTAGGTCATTTCTAATTTTGTTCTTCCCTTCAAATAGCTTGAAATTCTGGAAGACCTTTAACAGCTTTGCTTGCAATAGGTAGTGCTCTGTAATGTACATGTGCAAGCCTTCTATGCTAAAGATTATTTGGCTCTACTGTGTCATGGATCAAGGCTTGTTCTGGATGGCCCTTCAATTTGTACAAGCCTCCTTCTTGTTCTCCAATCACTACCGCATCATCGATAGTCTTTCCTTTTTGGCCATATGATGACTTGACCATCTATGAATGCCACCCGCATTCCTTTTGCATCCAATGCTGAAATGGAAAGAAGGTTCTTCTTGAGTCCTAGAACAAACAATACTTCTTTCATTGTTAGAGACTTACCGGAGTCTAGCTTGTATGAAGATTCCCCACTACCTTTTATTGGATATTGGTAGTCATCTCCTAGTTTCACCTTGTGAGGTGATTCATGTTCTGACAATCTTACAAAGGATTCCTTGAGTCCTGTCATATGTTTGGAAGCCCCACTGTCTATAATCCAATCATCACTTCTACGAGTAATGTTACCTATGAGAGCTGATATCAGAACATATTCATCCTCACTTGAAGAATCTTCACTTTCATATCTAGATCTCTTTCTGGATGGTTCATCATCCTCTGCAGCATGAGCATGATGTCTTCTTTGGCCTCGTCTCCCTCTGAAGCTGGAACCTCTATACTCATGTAGGTGTCCAATCTAGTTTCTTTAGAGAGATCAAATACTTCTATGTTTGGAAGTTGTCAACTTCACCAAGCTTATCATCAATCTATTGTGATAGATCATTTTGAAATGAGAACCTCAAATGGAAATAGCAAAGGATTAGATCTTACCGATTTGAGGTGTCCGTCCTTGTCCCGTAGTTTGCTGATCCAGGGTTTGTCACAGAAACCCTAATTTTAAAAACTTGGAATCTTTCATATTTGATTGGATAAACAGATATATCTCTTCAAATGGAGCTTTCCAATGTACTCCTTTTCTGAAAACAGTGGAGGGAAGCTCCCAGAACAAGAAGCCCTAATTTTCCAATTTCTTCTGCAGAAATTCCTGTTACTGTTTCTATGATATATCTGAAATTAATGATCCTCTATGATTGAAATTTTTTACTGAGGTAACCTAGCATGTCCTAGATCCAACACCATAGGTTTCATCAGAATTTTTTTTATAATTTGGGATTTATGATCCTTTTACCAAGGTGACCTGTTACAGGACTGTTCGGAACAGCGAAGTTGTACGGCATGCCATGTGTCACTGGTTCATCCTCTGAGTCTGATATTCAGACCACCGAAAGTAAAGTCCATGCCCTTTCTATAACATCTTCATAAATTCTATTTGGATCTATGTATCCCAAGATATTGCAATTCTCCCCAGGTGTCATGTTTATGGATGATTTCTGGAAGAGGCTGGAACCCTAACTTGGAGAGATCATATCGCCTAGAAGATAGCGAATCTGAGGCTGATTTTTGGACACAGTGTTCATCAGGATTTTATATTCAGCTCCTACAATTTTCAGATTTTGAGACTTCGCCAATATCAGAATATAGAGACTGTACCAAAACTTAGCAGTTTTAGTATTTAGGGTTTCTCTAGCTAGGGGTCAAACTAGGGTTTGACTTTCCCGGAGATTTACCCAACCAAATTTCTTGATCCAGGTATCCAAGCTTCGGTTTTGATGAGGAGAAAAATCCTGTGCTAGTCTCACTCAAAAATTCCTCTTCTGTAGAAAGCCCTAATTTCCGCATCGAAGACTGAAAATGCTCAGAATCGAATTCTGTTTCGACAGAAAGATGCGCCCTAAGGAGGAGAGTTGTTCCACCTTACTTTTGCTGAAAATATGTGGAGGAAGGTCCACAAACTAGGAATCCCTAGTTCCTGTAGCTGAACAATTTCTTCTTCTCAGGTTATCTTTGATACCATGTTAGTTTTTCATCACATTAAGCTAGCATTATGATCTTAGGATCTTTTCACTGAGAGGATAACAAGTACAACAATAAAACATAAGCACATCACAAGAGACAAGAGACACAAAGAGTTTTCCTTGGGGAAACCATAAAGGAGAAAACCCCGCAACTTCCTCTAAGATAGAATCAGCACCAAAATAGTAAGAGATCTCCCAAAACAGCAGTAGTCTTTTGTCTTCTGTCTAGTCCCAAAATTTCCTTCTCCAGTAGTGCACCACACTTGGGAGAGCAAGTGATGTATTTCAAAAGTGATAAATAGAGAGACTCTCACTCTCTATTTATATTCATCCGTTCACTTGTATTGCACTTTCACACGTAGGCTCGACCTAACAATTACTACTCGAGCCTACACCTTAATTAGTGTATAATAACTCAAGTGCCCCAAAACTGTGGCGACTTACCTAATGACTTGATAGGACTTGATTACATTATTAATCCTCCTGATCGGAACATCGGGGCATGACCACATGACTCAAATACATAATAGAAACATCCCGGAATAAACATCGGGTTACAATACATGAGATACATAGAAGAATACATTCCGAAGTTACATATACATCAACACACTGGAGCAGTTTCCATATGCCGGGATGGACTTCCGAGGTGACCCCGACCTTGTCCTCCCTCCAGGAGGAGCATGGGGAGAGCTAGGTGAGTAATTTTTTAATTTTTTATCATTTTCAAATTTTTATGAATTTTTCAATGATAGATATATACATATGTACAAGTCTTAACCCTATTTATGTGTCAAAATGCAGATATTGGACCGGTCCGCCCTGAAGGGCACCCTCGCATGTTCATTCGTCCTGTCGTGGCCGAGGATCCAGGATTGATCAGGGTACTAGAGGGGAAGCTGGCCAGGCTGACCCAACGAGTACCTACTATGCGGATAGAGCATATCCCTACAACCATGCAGGAGTTTGTAGTGGGAGTTCCACCGGTTTGGCTACGTCTTTTTAGACGAGTGGTTAGAGCAGTGCTCATATATAGAGATGCGGTGGAGGCTGCCAAAGCCGAGGAGGCTGAGGAAGCCAGAGTACGGAGGGACCATGGGGACCAAGGAGGTCCTAGTGACCAGGGTAGTCCATCTTAGTTCTAGGACATTTTGATGGAATATGATCCACATTTTTGTACATTTTGTATATGATGGGATCTGAGGATCAGACTTGACCTACCTATGGATAGATACTTTACATATATATATATATATATATATATATATATTGGTGTTTGTTGTCAATTTATTTACAAGTGTTTTTCATATGTCTGCTGAATATTTTTATAAAATGTGTGTGAGATGCCAATCCAAAATGTAATTAGCATATGCATCAGTCAATGAATTTTGGTTGAGTGGAATATGATTGAAAGTAATAACTTCAAAATGTATTTCCAATAAGCGAATTTGCATGAACTGACGCAATAAGATAGGATTTCGTACCTGGTAAGCTCGATTGAGCTGGAAACCACCAACTGAGAGTCCAAATGGACCTCAAGCTGGGTGATGCCACGTGACAAAGCATCCCATAGGAGCTTAATGACAGCCCTATACTCAGCAACATTATTAGAAGCAGGACCTAGACAAGTGCCTCCCGCGGAAACAAGCTGTCCTGAGGGAGAATAGATAACCCATGCTGCTGAAGCTAGGTTACAAGTATGACGGCTGGCGCCATCAGCGAACCCTATTCACCATTTAGAATACATCTGCAACAAACAACAGATATATATAAAAACAAAACTGACAACCTAATGTACAAAAAAATACATACACTAAAATACAAGAAAAAGTGCTAAGCCTAAGCGTAGTACTTCTTCAGGTAGAGCCCATTTCTAGGCTCAGGCAGCTTATTCCCATCAAAATCAACTAACTCTTATGCGCCCTTACTTAATACCTTTGACACGACATAGGGTCCTAACCACATAGCCTTGAATTTTCCTGCCCCTAAAGGTTCTTTATCTTGGTCCCAAAGCAAGACAAGTTCCCCTTCAGAAAAAACGCTAGGTTTGACCGATTTATCATACTGAGATTTGACCCTATTTTTACGAGCCTGATTAGTAGTCAACGCATCTCTACGCTGTTCATCAAGGTGTTCTAAATGTACCAGATGTTCTTCAAGCTCAGTCGTATCAGGTAACACATGAATGGCTATATTTAGAGACGGGATTTCACATTCAATCAGAGTAACTGCTTCCACCCCATGAACGAGTTGGAAAGGTGAGAAACCCATAGCAGTCTTTACATTGGTTCGGTAAGAGCAAAGAGCAGGATATAACATTATGTGCCAGTTAGAGTGGGTTGCATCAATTGTACATTTAAGGATAGTTTTTAAAGTCTTGTTGACAGCCTCAACCTGACCGTTTGCTTGCGGATAGTATGGAGAAGAATGTTCTTGTCTGAATCCGAGCATGGTAGTCAGTTCCATCATCATGTTATTTTGAAAATGACTGCCATGGTCAGTGAGAATCACTTTGGGTATACCAAATCGTGCAATAATCTGATTGAAAACAAAGAAAGCTGTTGTTTCCCTGTTGGCTTTGAAAGTAGGCATTGCCTCTGCCCATTTCGTAAAATAGTCAACAACGACAATGATGTATTTACGCCCCCCAGCTGAGGCTGGGTTGCATGTCACGTAATCAATCCCCCATTTCATGAACGGTCCTACCGAGACAACAGGAAATAACGGAGCAGGATGTGACCGCATTTTCATGGTGTAAAGCTGACATGGATGACAGCGCTTCACTGCTTCCACACAATCTTTAAATATCGTGGGCCAGAAATAACTGACATGCAATATCTTCTGGGCTATTGCTAACCCAGATAAATGACCCCCACATGATCCACTATGGGAATCATTTAGGATAATCTCCACTTCCTCATGAGTAAGGCAACGACGCAACACAGAATCTACCCCTCATCGATACAATGTATCTCCTATAATGAGGTAGTTCTTGGCATGGAGGCATAATTTACGTCGTTCCTCCCCAGAGGAAGCTGCAGGATACTTCAAAGTCTGGAGATATATAAGAATATCTCTGTACCAAGGATCAGAGTTGGATATCAGGAAGATGTGCTCATCTGGGAATGAGTCATCTTCAACCACTACATTTTCTTCAGTAGGAAATTCTGCTATAAGCTCAGCAAAAACTAAGGACTTCTTAGACTTAGTGGACTGGAAATCCAAGTCAAACTCTTGGAGAATGACTATCGATTTGTTAAATTCCCCCCCATCAATCCGTCGGGATAAAACATATTGGAACAGATTCACATCTGCCACTACCATGGTGGTCCTCAGTAAAATGTAGTGACGTAACCTCTGCACAGCATAAACAGCTGCTAAGGCTAATTTCTCAACGTGGGAGTATCTAAGTTCAGGTCCGACCAAAGCATGGCTAAGATAATAGACGACATGCTCAACAAGCTTATCATCCTCCTGGACGAGTACTACCCCAATGGTTGACTCCGACGCGGCCAGATATAATATAAAATCCCTAGAATAATCTGGTCGACGTAATAAGGGTGCCGACAACAAAGCTTTTTTCAATGCCTCGAATGCAAGTTGTGCGGTTTCATCCCATACAAATGGGTGTCCTGTTTGAGCAGGCGCATGAAACCCTTAGTGATCTTGGCATAATTAACAATAAAATGTTGAAGAAAATTAGACTTTCCTTGCAGGCTTTGAAGTTGCCTGAGAGAACGAGGAGGAGGCAGATTTACAATGGCCTCAACTTTCAATGGATCCACCTGAATGCCTCTATTAGAGACAATGAATCCGAGTAATCTTCCTGACTCGACGCAGAACACACACTTGTGGGGATTCAAGCGAATCTTATAATATCTGCATCTTTCAAATATCAACCGTAAATGATCTGGATGTTGGATCCTCTTACGAGAATGTGCGGGCATATCATCAAAGTATGGTTCGACAATGGCTTTAATGTCATGAAAAGCAAAGTTCATAGCTCGTTGAAAGGTTGCCCCAGCATTTTTCAATCCAAAGGCCATTTTCTTATACGCAAATGTACCCCAAGGGCAAATGAAAGAAGTTTTATGTTGGTCTTCCGGTTTGATTTGAATTTGATTGTAGCCGGAGAAACCATCCACAAACGAAAACACCTCACTTCCTGCACAAGCATCTATAATCTGATCTATAAATGGTGTGGGATAGTTGTCCTTAGGACAGGATTTATTGAGGTCTCTAAAGTCTGTACAAATGCGAATAGTCCCTTGCTTTTTATCAACAGAAACAGGGTTGGATACCCATTCAGTCAAAGCTATGGGATATATAGAACCAGCCTTCAACAGCTTTTCAACTTCTACCTTCACAGCTGCCGCTTTGCGTGGGTTCACAGGTCTTAATTTTTGTCGAACTGGCTTGGCATCAGGATATGTTCGGATTTCATGTTGAACAATCGATGGATCTATGCCTGGCATCTCCTCATATGACCAGGCAAAGACATCGCGAAATTCCTTAAACAGGGCTGTATAAATGGCAATCTCTTCAAGAGAGTAGTTTGCACCTATATATATGTTTTGCATGACATCCAGGTTTACAGAGATGTTAATAGGTATAGTGGCGGAAATATTTTCCATATTCCCCTCGGAAAACATTCCTTCTCTAGGCAAGGGATTGATAGGTATATCAACATCTTCTGACAGTCTCACTCGAAACTCTTGGTTTTCTATTCTACTTAGTTCTGGAAGAAAATAGGATTGATGATGAATATCCTCACAAATCTTATCACGTCCACTCATGGCTTCCAGAATAGCTTCATCGGAAGGTAAAACAATGTCTAAACAATCTATAGAATGTGAAGAGTTTTTCGCCCATGCGGGAAAATAGACTTCTTCCAGATCGTCTGAGACTGTTAGAGGATTTGGAATGGGATCAACAGTGGCTTGGGTGATAGCTTGGTAAGCCACCTCCACTGTCGATAAGGGAACTTCTGGTTCATGTGGGGTTGGGAGAACCCAAGGATCGGTCCTATCGACAACCGTAACTATGGACTTCCCCACACTAGTAGAACCAATGTAATTAATCGGGTCTGGAAGATCAAATGTGCCCATCAGTGATGTGTACATTCTAGCCCCCAAGCTCTGTACAGCAGGTTTGACCTGATCAACCAATGGCACAGCGGACTCACTAGACTCTAAACGAACTTTTCGGGTAAAATCAAGTTGATCAACAATAATCAACTTTCCCTCATGTGGAAAAACCACTACACGAAGAACGACCAACGCAATAGCGGACATTGCATAAGTCCAAATCCTTCCCAGAAGTAGATTATAGTCCAAAGGAGCATCAATCACTTCTACTTCAACAGACACTGCTTTGCCTGCCAACTTAATCTCAAAATCCGGCAGAATACCATGCGGACGAAAGGATATTCCATCAAAAGCAGTAAGAAAAGTGTTTGATGGGACCAGCTCCGGGGATCCAAGAGCTTTCCAATAGGTTAAGGACATAACACATGTATAGGCCCCCTCATCAACAACTGCCCTTCCAATGGTCTTACCACCATGGACGAAATCTATTGATAGGGCTACATGTTAAGGCAGGAAAATTTTAACATCAGATAAATGAAATTTCGCCATGAGACTCGAAGAGTCCATGCTACCTAAAGCTGCTAAGAGGGCATCCCTTTGAGCGGGACAACTCTGTAACACCTCTAAAGCTGACATTGCACACGGGGTTTGAGCTAAGTATTCAACCACAAAGTAGTTCGAAGCAGCCCTAGCATTAGGTTTATGCAAGGTCTTCTTGAAGACACCTTTCGGTATCTTCGGCATAGTTTCAGTAGGCTTCTCTATTGTGAGAGGGTTCGAAGTTTCACCTACATCTTTACCCTTCTCAGGAGTCTCTTTCTCATAGTTTTTGTTCCTTGTCTGCAACAAAGTTGAAGATCAAACCATGTTGATATAGTTTGGGTCAGGGGCAGTTTGAGTGCCCCCTGCTACACTAGAAGCTAAAGCAGATTTCTGTCCTTGGGGAAAAATATCCTTTAGGACAGCCGGTTGTTGAGCTTTAAGTAGCTTCTGGGCTTGATCCATAAAGGGACAAAGGTGAGTAAGGTGGTCCTCTTGGCACAACTTACAAGGGAACTTGACCTTCTGTTATAGCGGATTTCACCACACTAGGTGAATCACACATTGTATGGCCTTCCCCTGTCCCGCTGCAAACTCATTAGCCCCTATGGACCACTTGTTTTCTTTTGATGTGACCTTCATCATCCCTAAAAACATAAGAATATTGATATACACGTATTTTTCCCTGATAACCATGTACTTACGCGGATCTGACCCCTATAGTCGCATACATCGGGATGTGTACATAAATCCAAATCCTTTTGGAAGTTTCCTTGACTTGGATCCAACTCATATGACTCCTGGCCTTCCATATTCCTTGA
>LPNX010467012.1:109771-120302 GCA_001517045.1 Pseudotsuga menziesii | reverse complement strand
TGGCATTCAATGTATTTGAATTGCTCTCTCTCTCTTGTTTCTGTGTCGGGTATGGGGGCATGTATGCCTGGTAGAGCCTGATTGGTGTGAAGTAATTCTCAACCTGTCTATTTTCCTTTGATTTTTGCATCTTTTTCTTCCTGTACGCGGGTTTATTGCTTACAGTCGCGTATACACGCGGGTTCTTCTGGAATTTCCACGTATACACGCGGGTTTACTACGCACAGTCGCGCATACCCTAGTTTTTACCTTTTTGTGGAAGATAGTGGATTGCTGGGTGAGTTCTAATAGTTGCCGAGTCTCCTTTGGCACTGCTTGAGTCTGTTAATACCTCTGTTTTTGACCAGAAATGTTTTTTAGCCTAAATTTTTTTTTTTAGGAAAGTTCTTGTCATGGCATCTTTGATTTTTTGTTTGAGATTAGTGCATTAGAGTCCTTTTACCTTAGTGCTTTGCTGGAATGCTGTTTATGTGTGCTTGCAGAGTCTAGGGTGGTTAGAATCATTCTTTTGCTTTCCGTATCTCTTTATTTTCAAAAAATACAAAAATATTTGCTTCTCATTATGCATTGCATTTTGCACATTGCATTGTACTTGCACTAGATCTAGATTTTCTTTGGAGTAATAGTTAGGCGTTCATATAGGGAAATTTGCATTCAGCATTTGAAGAAGAAGTTGTGCATTACACGTAGTACGCATACCCTGTTTTCATGGACACATGCATTTGCATGGATTGTTAGGTGTGCATTTTACTTCTTATTGCGTCATAACACCATTAGTTGCACGGCCATATCCTATTTTTGAGTAATAAAGCCAAATAAAATCAACGCTAAATAAAATGAATTACACTCTTTTCTTTTATAGGGTGCACCAACAAGCTTAGGTTTTAGGATCTTGGAATAGTTCATTGTGAGTTAATTCTCCAAGATCACTAAACAACAACAACTAGGTGTCTGTCCAGGGAGTGTGTGAAACCCTTGGTATAATCGGCGTTCTCAGGAAGCTCCTCTCAAAAGGGAGTCAAGCACTAGGCAGTGTGAGCGGTTGTCTGATTGGGATAACCCCTGGTCGATAACTGTGTAGCACCGGCAATATAGCCAGGATTGTATTCGTATCTGGGGGCTCTTTCGAGAGTTTCGAGCTCAGCTACTTTGCCCATACGGTCAATCCTGCCCGCGACTGTACACCTAAGCGTTGATTATATTGAGGTGACCTTAGTGACCTTACCTAGGATATCGAGGGGGTACGTGTAAAGGTTATTTTGCATGTGTCCCGACCAGGTTGGGTTCGGACAGCACAGTCGCTATACGCGTTGAAGCTGAGGGCCATAATAATTGGTTTCGAACCTCCTCTTATGGTGACAAGGGCCTCTCAAGCCTCTCCTAGGCGAGACATACCGACCACATTCGAGAGCTCACTTATCCAGCCCTTGTTTGCTTGCTTTTGGCTTTAGATTTTTAGTGATTGCTCTGTGCACACTAGTTGGCCTAGGGTTGATGTAAATAGAGAGTCTTTGCTATTTTTTGAGTCATTGTGGATTCGGGTGCGGCTCCGCGCCGTTCTCATCGTTTAGCAGGACTTCCACCTTCTACTGATCCTCCTCCTTTGGGAGAGGGACCTAGACAGTCTAGGTGGACTAAATCACACTTTGATTCACACACCATGGGAGATCATTCAAAGGACACATCTGAGACACTTCCTCCTCCCATTCGTGTTGATGATGGGGATTTTACACCTACTTATGATCCTTCACCCGACCTAACCGAGTTAGGACCTATGATTTCTGAGATTGGAGCCATGCATGATAGACCTATTCATTCTAGGCCTGACCCATCGTTACCGCACTACCGGTATGGCATGCCGAAAGATGCCGAGACTCACTTTGAACCTGCCAGCACTAGCTATGGTGGTTATGCTACCACTGGTTTTCCTATGCATGATTTGGCATTTAATGTCGAATCTGACTTTGACCCTAACACTATGCCTGGGGGCATTCCCATGCCTTACCTTGCAGAGAGGTTTGGGAGTACTAGTCATATTGCACCTTCCATCCCAGCGGTGGAGGCTATCCCTTATATACCTCCTAGGTCTAGAGTTAGTGATCCCATAACGATACCAGGTTCCAGACGAGTGATGATAGGCACTAGCACATATCTTCTTACCGAGATTCCTGCGTCCTTGCTTCCAAGTTCTTCAAATGCAAACCCTCCACCTTACTCACGTGGTCCTTTGAGTCGGCACGTAGCTACGAGTCAGATCCATACTGCGATTACTAGACCCTTTGTGTCTCAAGCCTACATACCACCCGTGGTTTCGGGAGGTTATGTTCATATTTCTAGAGGTCAGGTTGCTACTTCCTTGACATATATCCCTACCTTGGGTATGTATATTCCCACTTCCGGAATGTATATACCTTCCTATGGAGTGTCTCATGGGCCGTCGCAAGCGATGACCTATGGTTCCTACTATGGGACGCAGTATGGATAGGTTTCTGCACCTTATGGAGGCGGGTATTCACAACCTGCTTATCCTCCAGCTTATGGCTTTGTAGCTCCCTCTAGTCAAGGTCCACCTCATTATGGTGCTTCGGCACCACCCTATACGGGTCATACGGGAGGAGGTCACTATGGCCAAGGTCATGGTGGTAATCAATCCTATGTGAACCAGGGAGCTGCCCCTAGACCTAATCATTCGAAGCTCCCTTTCCTCGCGACACTTAATTTACCTGACTTGTCAAGACTTATGAACGATCCAGTAGCTCATGAACTGGCATGGCCGGCTGTCCCTACCAAGCTTCCTTCGGATATACCTAAGTTCGAAGGCAAACCAGGAGAGGATCCGAGTGAACACGTTATGACATTCCACCTATGGTGCTCTTCCAATTCATTGCATCAGGACTCAGTCCGTTTGAGACTATTTCAATGCACCCTCACAGGGCCTGTGGTGAAATGGCACATAGAGTTACCTAGGGGTGCCTTTACCTTGTTCGACAACCTTGCGATGACTTTCCTTAATCACTTTCAGCTACCAGTGCGATATGATGTTGGCACTGAACTCTTGTCGACATTTCGGCAAGATAAAGCCACCCATATTTCTGATCATATTCAGGAGTGGCGTAGATGGAAGAGATTAATCAAAGCCTTTATACCGCTGGAATTCCTCCTTGAGTGGTTCCTCAAGTCTTTATTGCCATACATAGCGAAGGATGTTTCCACATCTGGATTTCAGAATGAGGAACAAGCCATCTTTAGGGCGCAGGAACTAGACTTGATATATGCTCAGTCTGGTTTGTTATATGAGATTATACCTAATGCTCCTTGTTCGAGTTTTGATCCCAAGGTCAAACCTGGACCACATGCCGATGGCATTGTGTGTTGTGCAAGTAAAAATCCTGCAGGTTCGGTTGTGAAACAAGTAGCTCAGTTTTCTACCAACCAATCTGCCTTGGGACAAGCTACGACTTTGTCTCATCCTGCCCAAACGACGAATGTACATGCTGTGCAATCGTCAGACCAGAAGGGTAACCAGCAATCTGGACGGAATCGTAAGAAGGGTAAAAATAATAAGAAGGTTGGGAATAAGAACGAAAATGCCAATAATAATGACAAGAACAATAAAAATGCTGGGGGGGACAAGCAGAATAAACGTAAGGTTAAGTTTCCTTGCAAGCTATGTAAGGATGATCACCTCACATACTTGTGCCCTAGGATGGAAGAAGGTTCGAAGTTCATAGCACAGGGCCCAACTGTGTTAACGAACACTTTACCGCATAACTAGAATATGAACTCAAAGTCCCAGGACCAATCTAGTGATGATGATCCACCTGAGACTAGTGGTCGTGGGTGCATTAATATGGTCCGTGCCGCAAAAGTTGTGATGCGTGCGAAAGATTATACTACGTTGCAACCCAGCCCTGGTAAAGAACCTGATCCACTAGGAACTCCTTTGCGTATTGAGAAACCTGCAGATAAGCCTGAACCTGCACCTTGCATTCCTAAGGGGGTACTTAAGTGCTCAGGGCATAATCCAAATGCCCGAGCCGCCTAGAACTATTCAGTTGTCGAGGACTTGGGTCATACTCCTTGTGCGATGTCTGCATTGGAGGTGCTTCAGAGTTGTCCATCACAAAGGAAGGATTTGCTTTCCGCTCTTGGTGTGAATGGTGATGACTCTCCCACAACGATCAAATTTGAAACCATAGGACATCAGCCTCGCTTGCCCTACTATGTGTCCCTTTTGATACATGTAGAATGTCTTAATATGACCGTTAAGTGGACTGTGATTGACGAGGGCGCTGCTGCTTCTGTGATGTCTTTGTCTTGTTGGAAGGGTCTTGGTTCTCCTGAGTTGTCGAAATCTACGACTATGTTAACTGCTTTTGATGGGAGATCGTTTAGGCTGCACAGTATCCTTCCTTCTCTTAAAGTCCATTTGGGGGGGAAGACCGTTGTGATAGAGGTTGAGGTGGTTGATGTGCCCCTTGACTACAATCTCTTACTGGGAAGGAATTGGATGTATAGTATGCAATTTGTTGCGTCTTCTATGTTTCGCGTTGTAAGCTTTCCTCATAATGGGAAGATTGTGACGATTGATCAGATGTCATTCAAGAATCCGTCTGTTACTGCATCGTCATGAGCTTCGGTTCCGAAGGTTGAACATTCCCAGCCGACAACTGGGAGTGTGGGTGTAGGAATGTATCCATCCCTTATGGGGACCTTTAGCTGTTCTGCACCCGTCCTCATGATAGGATCAAGTGTCGGTGGTGCTTCCACATCTACGAAGTCGGTGTCCTTTCGCACGAGTCATATGGGAGATCCTTGGATTCTTCCTTCACCGAGTCCTTTGAGTGAGTACATCGAGTCGAGTGTGCCTTTACCTACAGTTATGATTGCTTACCAAGCTAATCTTGAGTTTGCTGCAGAGCCTTGTTCTTCCTCTTCGCGGACGGAGGAGGAAGACCCCTATGTGCTGCCGGCATGGGCAGTACAGTATTCTCATGCCCATGATTGCCTTGATACGGTTGCCCCTTCAGATGAAGTGATTATCAAGGCTAGGTTAGGAGTTGAGCCACCATGGGAGAAGTTCCATCATAGATCAGACTTTCTTCCGAAGCTTGACCACATGGAGCATGAGGAGAGTCCTTCGTTGAAGTTAGCCATGGAACTCTTACCAGACACTTCACCTTTGGAGGAGCATTTGGTTCACCTTGAGCAACTTGATGAGCAGCGTAGAGATGCCTTGGTGACTCTAGAGGTTAATAAGCATCGCGTGAAGGCCCAATACGATAAGTATGTCCATCCAAGAGTGTTTAGTGAGGGAGATTTGGTCCTTTTGTGGGATCAAGCGAAAGAACCCTTGGGGGCAGGGAAGTTCAATCCTATGTGGTGTGGTCCTTACATGGTTAAATGTGTCTTAGAGAAGGGTGCTTACGAGTTAGTGGATTACGAAGGGACAGCCTTGGTGGAGCCTAGAAATGGCCTCTATCTTAAAAAATAATATGCATGATCTTTAGCCAAGGTTGCTTGTTGTATATTATTGTACAGATTTTTGCATAGTTAGGTCTTGTTTATCGTGATCGGGTTTGTGATTAGTTTCCATTTATTGTGGCAGATGTCAATGGAGTCTTCCACTTTCATAGCATTCGTGGATGGTGCAAGCCGTCACACTCAACACTCAGCCTCAGCTGCTTGGGTGATTTATACTCCTATGGGTCAGGAATTGTCTTCAGGAGGTGTATGTCTACGGCCATATTCCAACAATGTTGCTGAATATAGCGCCGTTATTGAGCTTCTACGGGATGCCATCTCGCATGGTGTTCTCTCTCTTGAGGTACGTCTTGATTCAGAGTTAGTAGTGTCACAGCTAAATGGTTTGTACCATGTTAGAGATCCGACGTTATCGAGGAGATTCTTACGGGTAAGATTGTTAGAATGGCAATTTGAGAGTATCACATATACACACATTCCAAGAAATCATAATCAAATTGCTGATTCATATGCTAACTACGTGTTAGATTGGCATTTGTCTCATTCATTATAAATTAATCATAAACACAATTTTTAAACATGTAAATAAATAAACCGATCACCATAAATTTTTTTTTTATATATACATCAAAAATGTGGTAATACATAGTGTCATAATACAAAAAGTGGAACTTCCAAAGCTTCCATCATATACACGGTAGTACACTCCTAGGTGTCTAGTCCTGTGGAGGAGGGTTGTGATCATGATATGTCACCACGGCTCTCGTTAGCCGCCGGAATAAACGCACCCATGCACGTGGCACACCCACCACCTGTCGTTGCATGGCCTCAGGCAAGTCCTCGTCTTGCGCCATGGGAACCCTGTGAGTTAGTCGCACAAAGTTGGTATGGATGTTTTGGAGCGTCCGCTCCACATCCACACCGGTGATATCGTCTCCTCTTCCCCTCCGTCTATGACGTGGGAATCCCTCTGGTCGCCGTGGTCCCACATCTGCACATGAACGGTAGATGTCACTATGTATTGTCACCCAAAAACATGTCTTTTTGATTTCACTTAATCAAGAAAACACAAAAAAATCAAATATTTCAAAAATTTAAAAAAAAAGAGAGTTAGGGTCGAGATTCGTTACCTATGTCTCCGAATGCTACTCCTAGTGGCAATGGCATGTCCGGATCACCTCGGAAGTCTATCCCTGCATAGGGGTAGTCATCTATGGCAACAATCTGTCGTCGGCACCATGGAAAAAAGTTAGCTGGATAAGGGTTGGCCACCCTACCACCCCCCAGTCTGCGCATCGCGTCTGCCCAACGTCGTTGGGTCGGATCTCGAACCCCGTGGAGAGGAAAATCCACTCTAGGGCTCAATTTTGGAACCCGCTCGAAGAAGAACGTGCTCAGTATGCTGCTGAACCCAAAGTTCCGTATCCTACCTGCCTTACACTCACTGAGCTGATGTTTCATGTTGCTCAGTAGTGTAGTACTCCAGTCATACACGGTCGGTCTCATACACTCCACCGCATAGTACATCTGTGCTCGAGAGGCCTGATGGAGTGATGCTATGCCTACTATCCTGCCCAGCATCAGTAGTATGGCCTTTAGGCCCAGCACCTGTATAGCATTGGTGGGGACTTGGCTCCCCACCTTCTCAGTATCTGGGTAGCAGTACACTGCTATGTACTCATCGATAGTAAGCCCATGACCTGGCCCACCCTGGGAACGAAGGTTCACCACCTCCCCTCGTCTAGATAGACCCGTGATGAAATAGATATCCTCCACCTCAATGTTGAGGGTCATACCGTCTATCCGAAAAGACTCTGAGTCTGGATCCCAATAGTCTACCAACATTTGTAGCAGCCCTGGTTTGGCCCTCAAGCCACCTAGGCACTAGAACCTATAGAGTCCACATGCACGTAACACTTGTTGAGCCCTTACATCAGCCCTTACAGCTTCCTCTACTTCACCATGCTCGCGTTCTCGCCATTCTAGCACCATCTTGCATGAGAGTTTGACCAAATGTCCATTAGATTCATGTAAATTAACTTGCGCGGCGTCATACGCGGCTGTTTTGCAAATAGCCGCGTATGTACGCGGTTTCTAGCCCCTTTTCCGCGTATAGCCAGCCTATACGTGGGAAAAGCCTCGATACCCACGTGGGCCGCAACGCTCATGTAGAATTGGCCTTAATGAACTCATTTGACCATGAAAACTAGAAAAAATTGTATTGAAATGCAAGCTGAGAACATGAGTAAGTACCTGGAAGAGACGGTTGTGAATTCCGCCAGCTGGATCTCCTGGAATTTGCAGTTGAAAATCAGAGCTCCAATGGGTAAAAGTTTCAAATGATTTCTATTTTTTACTATTTATAGAAAATTTTTCAAATATTTGAAAATTTTTACCCCCTTTTCTATAGTTTTGACAGTTTCTAACCTTTTTGGACCGTTTCTGACATATTTTGTGATGTAGAAGACCATTTACAGTGCCGTTTCAGCCTATGGATTGACCTGTTCGTACCCATTTCAGGTATAATGTCTACACTGGAATATAGGTTAGGATCATCACCGGTTGCATTTTGCATGACCTTATGACCATGTCACTATATCCTTAGGTACGAACCCACTCTATTATGTCACGGAACCTTCTTGCTGCTTTAGAAGTGGCATGATACGAGTGGTAGAGCCTCACCTTACATGGGTACCCTAGTTAGCACCTTATTTGTATTTGGTGCCCATGTCAATGTTTCTCCCTTTAGGGTGTGGGAGTCCATTGTATAGTATTGCCATGACATTTCGCAAGAGCCTCATACTCCTCTTGATCTTATGCTGGCCATGTTCCCCTGGACTCCCTTGTATCAAGTTGTGAATGCATTATCATGAGCTTTGCCTGTCTTATTGAGCTTTATGCCGGCTCCCCTAACATTGCGTTTCAGCCATATAGCCCGAGCTTGTCTCATGTCTAGCCATGCAGAGCCATTTTTTATATCCTTCGCAACTTGATGTCCCTTTTTACCGGGAGGGGATTTTCCCTCGAGTGTCGATATCCTACACATGTATCCTTGCATTGAGCATAGGTATGTTCCACTGCTTGGAACTAGTTTGTTTGCCCTGATGACACTCGTCTCCTCCTAGTTTGTAACTATAAAGCTAGTTTATTCTTTTTTCAAGCTTCTCAAATAACTGAAAAAGTCCAAAAAAAAAATTAAAAAACCAAAAAGCCGGACGGGAAAAGATGTTATCTTTGGCAGCTGTCGAGTCATGTCGCCTTCGAACAGAGCACTGTATATCACATCCGTTGGTTGGGTTATAGTTTGACTTTAGGAAGCTGTACTCGTTTATATCAGTTTATCTCCATTGACTGGTTATGCTTCCAATCCCTATGGAGCCTCTATTGATGCCTCCTGCATCATAGAGATGTCCCAGTTTGTATATCGAGTCCATGCTGCCTTTCTTCAGTCACAATACGCTGTTATGCTCTTGTTCGAAGGAAGTTGAAACTTGAGTCGGCCATTCCTCAGTTATCTTGACTTTGCATGTCGGCCATTCCCGGTACAGTTACTGGTTCGTGCACCTTATGATCGAGTTCTTCCACATTAGACAGCTTTGCTGAGTACCTCGTGTTGGATGATGGGGGATGCCCTAATGCCCCCCTTCCAGTGGATTTCATCCCATCGACTTCAGATCATTTATTCTGGGATTGGAGTCGAGAGTCATTATGAGTGCCTTGAGACTTGCAGTCATCAGTGGCAAGTTCTCTCGCCATCGACAGTTTTGGGAATACATCAATGTCCCCTGATCGATGGACTCTCTCAAGTGTTCGACCTGAACACATTTATTCACACTTGTTAGTTTGCACTCTAGTACCTTGATTCCCATTTTCATTATCGGTGGGTAATCTCGCGTCTGTTAACGGTATACATCAATCATTGGTAATCAGACGATGGACTACTATGTTCGACCTCGACACCTCTATTCACATAGTAGGACATGTACTCATAGCGGTTTGTGTAGAATACCTTCCAGATTGGTGGCATCTCTTATATGCTACCTCCTTGATCGTGCCAGTGTTCATGAGATTTCAGCTCTCGTGACTTGTTCCAGTGTATGTCAGATATTTCCAGCCACTATGGAGATCAGATCTATTGTATATCTTCAGCCTTTGTGGAGATCATATTCCTTTGTATATCTTCCTCATGGAGATTCTAATCTATGTATATTGTACGTGGCGATGACCACATATGTGATATCATGTTGTATGCCTATTCATGGCCATTGTACTCTTATGTATCCGGGACTGCTATATGTATTCGCAGTCATATGCAGAGTTGTATTACGGTATTATGCTGATTGGGTGGCTGGTCTTCCATTTGGGTACCTTCATCACTTCCTTTCTGGGATGGACTTATAATGTATTTCGGCCATCGCATAACCCCTCTGATCTCATACATTAGGGGGCATCTGTTATAGTGGATTTCACCACACTGGGTGAATCACACATTGTATGGCCTTCCCCTGTCCCACTGCAGACTCATTAGCCCCTATGGACCACTTGTTGTCTTTTGATGTGACCTTCATCATCCCTAAAAACATAAGAATATTGATATACGTGGCTTTTTCCCCGATAACCGCATACATACGCGGATCTGACCCCTATAGTCGCGTACATCGGGATGTGTACATAAATCCAAATCCTTTTGGAAGTTTCCTTGACTTGGATCCGACTCATATGACTCCTGGCCTTCCATATGCCTTGGGATCGCACGGATTCGACCTTTCAATATCCCTTTGAAAAGCTATATAAGGAACCCCTTGGTACATTGAAAGCATAAGACAGAATTGAGAGTAACGAAACTATAGTCCATTGTTTACAGAACTTGTGCTTGAGTCTACATCCCTTTGTCCCTTGGAGCACTGTTGTGTTCTTCCCAAGCTTGCCTTTTGCTAGTAAGCTTGCTATCGAAGTGATGGAGGATTGAGGTGGTGGAGGCCCAAGTGGGGGATTCAGTTTCTCCAGTTCGCAGACGTGCCGTCAGAGGTTGTCACTTGCAATATCT
>LPNX010467012.1:89754-109609 GCA_001517045.1 Pseudotsuga menziesii | reverse complement strand
TGGCATTCAATGTATTTGAATTGCTCTCTCTCTCTTGTTTCTGTGTCGGGTATGGGGGCATGTATGCCTGGTAGAGCCTGATTGGTGTGAAGTAATTCTTAGCCTGTCTGTTTGCCTTTGATTTTTGCATCTTTTTCTTCCTGTACGCGGGTTTATTGCTTACAGTCGCGTATACACGCGGGTTCTTCTGGAATTTCCGCGTATACACGCGGGTTTACTACGCACAGTCGCGTATACCCTGTTTTTTACCTTTTTGTGGAAGATAGTGGATTGCTGGGTGAGTTCTGATAGTTGCTGAGTCTCCTTTGGCACTTTCTGAGTCTGTTAATACCTCTGTTTTTTACCAGAAACGTTTTTTAGCCTAATTTTTTTTTTTTTAGGAAAGTTCTTTTCATGGCGTCTTTGATTTTTTGTTTGAGATTAGTGCATTAGAGTCCTTTTACCTTAGTGCTTTGCTGGAATGCTGTTTATGTGTGATTGCAGAGTCTGGGGTGGTTAGAATCATTCTTTTGCTTTCTGTATCTCTTTATTTTCAAAAAATACAAAAATATTTGCTTCTCATTATGCATTGCATTTTGCACATTGCATTGTACTTGCACTAGATCTAGATTTGCATTGGAGTAATAGTTAGGCGTTCATATAGGGAAATTTGCATTCAGCATTTGAAGAAGAAATTGTGCATTACACGTAGTACGCATACCCTGTTTTCATGGACACGTGCATTTGCATGGATTGTTAGGTGTGCATTTTACTTCTTATTGCGTCATAACACCATTAGTTGCACGGCCATATCCTATTTTTGAGTAATAAAGCCAAATAAAATCAACGCTAAATAAAATGAATTACACTCTTTTCTTTTATAGGGTGCACCAACAAGCTTAGGTTTTAGGATCTTGGAATAGTTCATTGTGAGTTAATTCTCCAAGATCACTAAACAACAACAACTAGGTGTCTATCCAGGGAGTGTGTGAAACCCTTGGTATAACCGGTGTTCTCAGGAAGCTCCTCTCAAAAGGGAGTCAAGCACTAGGCAGTGTGAGCGGTTGTCTGATTGGGATAACCCCTGGTCGATAACTGTGTAGCACTGGCGATATAGCCAGGATTGTATTCGTATGTGGGGGCTCTTTCGAGAGTTTCGAGCTCAGCTACCCTGCCCATACGGTCAATCCCGCCCGCGATTGTCCACCTGAGCGTTGATTATATTGAGGTGACCTTAGTGACCTTACCTAGGATATCGAGGGGGTACGTGTAAAGGTTATTTTGCATGTGTCCCGGCCAGGTTGGGGCCGGACAGCACAGTCGCTATACGCGTTGAAGCTGAGGGCCACAATAATTGGTTTCGAACCTCCACTTGTGGTGACAAGGGCCTCTCAAGCCTCTCCTAGGCGAGACATACCGGACACATTCGGGAGCTCACTTATCTAGCCCTTGTTTGCTTGCTTTTGGCTTTAGATTTTTAGTGATTGCTCTGTGCACGCTAGTTGGCCTAGTGTTGACGTAAATAGAGAGTCTTTGCTATTTTTTGAGTCATTGTGGATTCGTGTGCGGCTCCACACCGTTCTCGTCGTTTAGCAAGACTTTCTCCTTCTGGAGTCAAAGGTGTAGAAGGTAGACTAGATCGAGGGGCACTTACCGAGGGAGGTAGTACCCCTTCAATCAGAAGGGTTTAGGTGAACACAAATGGACTTTCTTCCGCAGAAGACATGATCCTACCCACAGGGACACCTAATACAGGTGAATCAAAAGGTCTAACCTGAACGATCATAGGATCATTTAAATCAGTCAAGGGTGTGTTAAAGTTTCTTGCAAACTCGTCAGTCTGCAATTATTCTATCTCAACTGTATCAAGATCAAAACGGTTAGCTATCAGTTCTAGTTCACCAAGAACTTCACTTATCCCTACCGGTTCAAATGAACCGTCAGTGTGTAATCTCCGCCTTTGGGGTAGAGGTGGAGGCTCCAATGTGGTGAGAGGAGGAAGGTTTCTCAACCTTCTTGACCTTCTAAAAGGTTGGTCCTCCATAATTGAAAAATCTGACAAATCACACCCTAAGGCCAACTAAATACAGGCAAAACCATAGAGCATACACTATAAAAATCCTATAGCCTCAAGCAATCAAACCAGGGTAAAAGATATACTTTCCTGAAGAAAGCTGATGAACGATTACTTGGCGTCCTTAAAGTGGTTCCTAGGCACAAGTCGAGGAATCACCCAACCGCCCTCCTACACTTTCAACAAGGGTTACCTTCCAAGCCCATTCAAGGTGAACCAGAAATAGCCTTCCGGTTTACCTAGGTATGAACCCTAAAAGACAAGAGACTAAAGGATACCTTAGCTCTACCAACAGTCTGGGGGGACAGTCGCAAGCCTAACTCGTACGCATGGGCAGGGTAGCTGAGCCCAAAACTTTGTCTAGGACAGAAGCCCCAGATGCGTAAAAGTCCTGATCTACTCTTTGACAAGGATTAGGAGGGTTATCTCCTCTGTCCAAGCCTCCACGCAGCCTCGTGCTTAACTCCCGTTTGAGAGGAGATTCCCATATACAGTTGATAAAGTCAAGGATTTACCTAAAGAAAGGTCCACTATGTCTGAGTTTTATAACTTGTGGGAAGTTTACACTTCCTAGCCCACAAGCCTAGCCTAAGCTAGTAGGTAAAAAGGCCCCTAAAAATAAAACTTACTAGTAAATTTTAATTTATGCGTTCATTTTAAAGGGTTGTTTATTACTCAAGAGGAAATGGAGTGATATACTTATGGTGTTTTTGACTCAAAATAAGAAATAAATGAAAGTAAAGGTGTATTCAAAGAAAAATTACCATTATTTAAAAGCAAACTTCTTTTCATTTTTGCAAATATATATTGATGAACTGAATGCAACGATAAAAGAAACTAAGCCTATATTTTTTGTAACTTTTGAGATTATATTTTTAAGCTGAAATAAACAATACTTATGCAAAAACAAAATGCAAAAGTTTAACAATGTTTTCTTTTCACTTTTAAAAATACTCAAAATTCTACCATGCACCTAAAATGCAATATACTTGAGAAAACTTGAATCAAATAAACTGTATAAAAGCAACAAACTAAAGCAAACAGGCTAACAGAACCAAAAGACAACCAACAAAGGAAGGCTAGGAACCCTAGATTAGGTGCACACAATGACAAAAACCACTGTAGACTTGTAAAGGCAAGTGACAACCAACTACCGTCAAAAGACAGACTGGAAAAACAAAGCCCAAGACCCTGATCACTGATCTGGATAGAGGCACTTCAACCTAGAATCCAAACAGGCCAAGCTACTTCAGCATGCAAATAGAAAATAAGCCAAGCAAATGAAACCCAAGAGCTTTCAAAAAAGCACAAAGTGCAGTCTGTTGCTAGGGTTTCACCCCTAGCTTGTACGAATGAGTACCTACTAAGGACAATGGATTCCTTAGTAGGAGTTCAATGATATGTGAATTAAAAGCTATAACTGAAATAAAAAACTAAATCTAAACATGTTCATTAAGCAAAATAGTAAAAAGTAAATAGTAAGTTTGTATTGATCAGACCTCCAATGTGAAGGTTGGTGAAGCCCTTTGCGGTGATCCGAGTCGGTGGCTCCGAGCTTCAAGCTGCTTCTTCTCTTTCTCCAATGGTGGAAATGGGCCAAAAGGGGCTCTCAATGGTGAAAGTAGCTCAATGGTGAGCTAGGGTTTCACGAGCAATTTTGGCAGAGGCAGGATACTTGTGATTGTGGATATTGAATGAGGGGTCTCCATCACTTATTTATAGTGGTGGAGTGTCGGTTTAGGGTTAGGGTTTCAGCTGTTTAGGTTTTTTTCCTCCTTTTCCTCATTATTTTATATTTTTTCTTCCTTTTTGGAGATTTTTGCTTTTTTGGAGGAATTTTGGATATTTTTTGGAGGAAAAGAGGGTTTTATGGCCTTTTGGAGGCATTTTAAGCCTTTTGGAGGCTTTTCAGATGGTTTTATGGGTTTTTGATGGAAATATGGTAAGAAAATGGACAAATGAGCCATGTAATGGGGTAGATGAGGTAGTGAACCCTTTTTGGGTGTTAACAGATTGTCCCCTGATGTGCGAGGGCAGGAGCTCATCGTATGGCCGATGGACATCATAAGTCATATTTGTTTTTCTTGGGGTGTGGAGAAGAGAAGGAACCACCTGAAGCTCGGAACATCGATCTTGAACCAACTGCAAGGACTGAAAAGTACATAACCTCAATAATGGATGAGGAATCATCTTGATCATCTGGACGAGGCGGGCATTCCCATGCTCGTATCAAGATACATAAAAATAACTGTGAGGCCTGAAAAGAGGGACCTGTAGGATACATAGGAAACCACTGTGTATATCATAAGTGTCCAGAGGGGACACAAATATGGAACATACTGCTGGGCTGACCATGTTTGAGCTGAACAACTGATGCACTGGAATGATAGCAGTGCTACTGAATGTGGTTCCAAAGGAACTAATGAGCTGCTGGATCAAAGTGACAATGGTCATACTTGCAATGGTACACTGATCTGGAACTGAACTGGGTACTCGAGGAAGCATGGAACTGGATGGCTTCCGAATACAATCTCCAACGCAGCCCGGACATCCACGGGAACATATAACTAGCCGTTCCAAAGTGACTCACCAATGTGCTAGAGTCGGGGGAAATCCGGGGTCTTCGACACATAATGGAAAGGATATACATCGTGCACGATTCTCAATGATGCGATTAAGGTGCTGAAGTCGAGCATGTGAGAAACAACTATTCGGAGAGGCAATGATGACTCCTCCCAAAATGGTCCGTAGGCACTCACCACAGATGGTGATGGGTCCAAGGCGCAGGGGCCTCTGGGTTTATCCTCTGGAATAGAGGGGCTGTCGTCGACAGAGGGAGACCTGCAACTATCAAGGCAATGATGTTTCCTTGACAGGAGCGCGAGGTAAAAAACCGAACTATAATAGTACTGAGGGTAGGAGTGATAAACTGGGGGGAATAACTGGGCAAGTAGGGTGGGTGGACTCAAACTTCCTTTGTTCAGAGTATGATGGCGGAGATGATCGGGCAGCATATGAGACTGACTGGTGGTAAAGGGATCATAGCGGTATAGGATCTGGGGGTGAAAGAGCTGAGGGAGACTCAAGCTGTGGTAAAGTGGTAGGAGATTTTAGAATACTTTGAACAAAGGCGACCTGATTGGGGGTGCTGCCGAGAGGATTGATCATAGCGCCAAGAGGCGCGGGGGGACTTCTTCATGGGTTAGGGAACTAGAAGAAGTGTGGATATAAAATGGTACTGTCATGTGGATTTTACGAGCCCAGGACAGTTCATGCTCGTGGTTGTTTTCAATTTTAAGGAGTTTGAAAGCAAATAAGAAGACTCTGAAGTAATGGAATGATACTGTTGTGTGGATTTTATGAGCCCACGACAGTACATGCTCGTGGTTGCTTTCAATTTTAAGGAGTTTGAAAGCAAATAAGAAGACTCTGAATAAATGGCCAAGCAAGGAGGAAGTGTTCAATCAAGGAATATTTATGATGACCAGGACTGAGGGTGGGGGGGGGACACTGGTGGGCCTCCTTGTGGGGTGAATGAATGGTGGAAAAATAACGAAACATTTGCAGTATGACAGGAGTGGATGGCTCATGTAAAAAGTGTAGAATAATCTAATGACGACCGATGTGGCGCTCAAATTGATGCAGCAAGGTGTCGGGACACAATGTTGAAACGGTTCCAAGTGAGAGCGAGAAATGATCTCAAGCATTATCACGAGTGCGGAAAAATGAATCCGGCGATATCAATAGTGTGAAAAACGGAGAACGACTGAAGTGGCGCGTAAACCGAGGCGACTAGTGGTGTCTAAAAAGGGATGAAAAATTGACGTAGAAAAAATGATGCAACGAGGTGACCATCGTGACGGTCTCGTCGTGCTGATTCCAAAAGTGTAGCTAGGGATGAATGGGACGTTGTTTCTGACGAACGGGGGGTACATCAGGCCATGTGTCGATGTGGTGCTCTATAATGGCAGGGTCAAGACCGGGCATTTCGGTATAGGACTAGGCAAAGACATCACGGAATTCTCTGAAGAGTTTTGTTGTATTCCTCAATTTCTTGCTTACTGCAAGAGGCTCCTAAATTGATGAGTTCGGGGGTGCCTCCTGGGGCAGCGATGTCATTTTGGATGACAGGTGAGATGTTGGCCATGTTACCCTCTTCGAAGGCATCAGGAGCAAGAATAGGGTCCTTGAACCAGTCGACCTTGGGGGGAAGGAAGTCTTTGGATTCAACTGCAAATTGGGTAGCAGTGTTAGAGGAAGATTAATCTGGGAGGAAGTAGGAAAGATGGTGCATGTCATCCCAGGGATAATCCGGGGCAGTGAGAGCCTCGAGAATCTCCTCATCAGTACGGAATGTTTGTGTCGTCAAGTCGGTTGATGAGGGAGTAGTGACAGAAGAGATCATATATATGGTATTAACCTCTTCGGAAGAGGAAGAGACCAGGGGGTGGATTTCCTCAATGGTGAGTGGTGCCGTCTCAAGATCTAGATTGTTCATCTCAAAGAGAGCTGCTCTGTACTCGGGGAGATCGGGACAGTGATGGGAGTAATGCCCGTATACACCGCATAGGGCACAGGAGTGGTTAGTGCGTAGGGATTTGTCGCGAGGCTTAGGGGTTGAATCTAGATGGACAACCGTGATAGTGGGGTCGTCGTCAAGCAGTTGCATGTATTCCTGTAACGCCACTAACTGAGGACATAGGTGAGTCGTATGGCCCAACTCATCGTACAGCACGCATTTGGGAGGAGCACGAAACACAGGGGGATTTTTGACTGGCTTAGGAGGTGGGACAGCAGTGTAAGGTTGGGGGCCTCTGCCCCCAGTGGGTTTGGTAAGAGGAGGGGGGGGGTTTTGCGGAGGATGACGGGGTAGCGACACCGGGAGGTGGTTGACTAGTAGTGACAATTGGTTGCACCGGTTGCAGGACGAAATTTGGTGTCGGTGGGGGAACGGGAGGTGAAAGATACCAAACGGGTAATCCTAAGGTTAACCCAGGAAGGCTGAGGGTGGCCATGACCGGGGCGCTAACTACTCCCGCGGGAGGGAAGAGGAAAGGAATGGTATGGATGGGTGTAGCACCAATGTGACTAGGTACCAAAGGGGTTTTAGGCAACAAGGGCGGTTGATTAGTAGGAGTTCGCGTATTATGGGACAGGGTACATATGGCTTCAGAGGTGGAGCCATATTGGTTCCGTCGGGTCTGGAGGTTGACCTCATCAGAGGACATCATCAACAAGTGGTGGGTACCTGAGCCAAGCACGGGTTGATCAGGAGAAGCGTAAGTGTTTTGTTGTTGGGTTGTCGCGTTGGCTTCAGGGGGAGCCAACAGTTGAGTGTTCACTACGCCTTGGGTTGGTAAGGGGTTTTGCAGCACCAAAGGTGGCTGCTGAGGTTGTGGGGGGTTGGGTGGTGCTTGAGGAGCCTCCTGCCCTTGGTGGTGGGCATCTTCAGCCCAAAGTTGTCGAACGCGCTCCATGTGGGGGCAAAAATGTGTGTAGTGGCCATAGACCCCGCAAATAGAACAAGGATAGTTTGTTCGCAAATTTCGGCCCCTGCTGCAGTTTTGTTGGCCCTGGTTATGTTGGTTGTTCTGGTTTTGCTGCGGGGTTTGTTGGGCGTAAACTTTCCCTTGGGTAGCAGGTGGATTCTGAGGTGGCACAGGTGCTGGAGCAGGCTGCGGTGGATGATATGTAGGTGGAGGCTGCGCAGGTGTAGCAACTTGAGGGGGTTGCTGATAGTGCTGTGGAGCGGGTTATGGGTTTGCCGCAGGGGCTGCCTGTGGCGGGTAATAAGCGGGTTGGGTTTGTAAAGGCGTAGGATTTGGTGCAGCCTGCTGGTGGTAGTAGGGCTGAGGTGCGACCGGGGGGGCGTAAGCGGGAGTCATATGATCGAAACACTGAGGTGGACATGAGGGTCTATGGGAATGGTGGTGATGTGTCATGGGAGCATACGGGTTGGTTGCTCCAGACTGTGAGGTAGCCCGCGAAAGGTCAGGGCCAGGGGTAGGACGTGCTATGGAAAATGGTTGAGGCTGCGAAGAGACACGACCAATGATGCCGTCGACAGTGTGGGATGCCCCCGGCGCATCCTGCTGGGAGGAATCGCCGCGGGGGGCGTCAGGTATTATGGTATAAAGATAACCCGACTGGGCATAAATGAGATCAAACTATTGGGCTTTAAGGATAGCCTCTTCTTCAGACTGGGGTCTTTCGGATGCCACATCCTTAGCAATGATAGGAAGGAGGGATTTGAGGAACCAATCTAGGAAGATCCGGTCATCTAACTTGATTTTGCATAGGCTACGACGTCGACGCCATTCATGAATGTGGTCCGTGATGTGGGTAGCCGTGTTTTGTCTGCATGATAGTAGGATCTCAACGCCTGCGTCATAGCGGACAGGTAACTGGAAGAACTGCAGGAAGGTCGAGGAAAGGGAAGTAAAGGTGGCATGGGTTCCATGGGGTTGTTCGATATACCACTTGGTAGCAGAGCCAGTGAAAGTGTGCTGTAATAAACGGAGGCGAATAGAGTCGTTTACTATGGAGTTG
The DNA here is from genome assembly GCA_001517045.1 of Pseudotsuga menziesii. NCBI lineage: Eukaryota > Viridiplantae > Streptophyta > Pinopsida > Pinales > Pinaceae > Pseudotsuga > Pseudotsuga menziesii. The sequence continues at coordinate 101,007 of LPNX010467012.1, read as the reverse complement.
GAGGAACACCATAGATGGAAGAACATGATATGGTTCTGTGGGTCCTCACCTGCCTTTCCCTCGAATTTAGGGATGTCAGAGGGGAGCTTTGTGGGCATGTGAGGCCATGCAGGGTCATGTCGGATGGGGTCGTTGGTTAATCTGGCTAGGTCAGGTAGGTTGAGGCTAGCCATGAATGGCAAACTGGACAAAGGATGTGACACGGTAGTGGGTTGAACCAAGTTGGGGCCGATGCCCCCAAGTGGAGGGGTCATGTGAGGGAGGTTTCCCCCAAGTGGGGGAACTAAGGTGGTATAGGACGGTCCTACACCACCATGGGTGGTATGGGTCACTAAAGGAGTGGGGATAGGTATTCCCGCTGCGGGAATCGGTACTGTAAGGGGAACAGTAGAGGGGGCCCCCGTGGAGGGCATACCCAAGGTAGGTGTGATAACAGGTGTCGTGGTGGATGTGCCACCAACGGTCCCTACCAAGATGGGAGTGGGAGTCACGCCAGCCATGGGGCTAGTAGGAGCAGTGTAAAGGGGGTTCTCGGATTCTGGCTCAGAATCAGAGGTAAAATAAGGGGCGTCAGAATCTGGTGACGCAGCTCTATGCCGCTGACGAGTGGAGTCAAGTGACAAGGCTCGAGATCTATGATGAGCGGTATCAAGTGATGATGACCTGTGTCGATGACGGGTGGTGTCAAGTGAACCGTGCTGTGGAGGCTCGCCTCTGAGGCACCGAGAATGTCTCGGAGACTCAATGGTGACAAATGGAGTCAAATATCTGTGGGTTGAGGTAACTACAAATAAGCTCAAAAACTCTAATGCAACCGAGTGTGTAGAAGGAGAGCTCAAAAAATAGGGCGCTCAGGCCAACAACCAACTCAAAACATCCACTGTAACTGCGTGCTACAATAGGCGGAGTGTCAACAGAAATGGTCAGAATACCAAAAAACAGCAGGTTGCCTACGAAAATAAAAATCGGTGGACTCACTAGACCAAAAGGAGGTAAGGGAGCATGCAAACACCTAACTAAAAGTATTATGACTTAACTAGACGTATCCTCTGCAAGGTGATGAAATCCAAGTCAGACAATATGAATAGGGAAGCCAAGTGGCTAAAGTATCCCCCTACCGGGAGGGAGACCAGGTAGTCAAATCCTAGAAGAATGGCAACTAAGATACCCCGTTCATGACACGTCCAGAAAGGTAAATCTGCCGCTTGGTCCTTTAACCACAATACCCCTATACAAGGATATCCTGAGAACTGCGAAAGGTAGCCCTTCAGTTACTGAATGGAGTTCGGTATTCCACTCAGACCTCCGGAACCAATCTCACGACTTCAACCCTCCTAAGGGAGAGGCCCTCTGATAAACCGGTTGTGACCGTGTCAAAAAATACTAGGGTATTTTGGTTCCCTAATGGACAACAACTATGTCTCAAGTGTAAGTAACCGAGGGGTGTTTTTGGAAGCCTACCCCCCCGATCCTACCTAACTACAAAAATTCTTTTGTGTTCCCCAAGTGGGGTTAGAATGTTGGTTGAGTTAAGTAGTTTTTAAATCTCACTTGAATTAGGTGACAGATTGTGTGCTTGTGAGGTTATGAACTCAGAAGAGAAGTGCCAGGGAAACTTCTTAAATATCAATAATACTGAAAGAAAATTTTTACCATGCAAAATTATCTGAATAAACAATGCTGAAAAATTCTATAAAGGGACAAAAGTGCAGGTAGAACAGAAGGCTGGGTAGGTGCAGAAAATATGGCAGTAAAGGGGCTGGGTTTAGAAGCAGGAACAAGTGCAAAAAATCAGATCGGATCGGCGGTCGGACCGCGGGTTTGAAGGAAACAGGCGCGAATAGATTGCGGGTTTCTGGAGAAAAGACGCGAGCAGACCACGGGTTTGGAAGAAACAGGTGCGCTCAGATCGCAGGTTTCTGGAGAAAAGACGTGGGCGGACCGCGGGTTTGGAAGAAACAGGCGCGCTCAGATCGTGGGTTTCTGGAGAAAAGACGTGGGCGAACCGTGGGTTTGGAAGAAACAGGCACGCTTAGATCGCGGGTTTCTGGAGAAAAGACACGGGCGGGCCGCGGGTTTGGAAGAAACAGGCACGCTTAGATCGCGGGTTTTTGGAGAAAAGACGTGGGCGGACCGCGGGTTTGGAAGAAACAGGCGCGCTCAGATTGCAGGTTTTTGGAGAAAAGACGCGGGCGGACCGCGGGTTTGGAAGAAACAGGTGCGCTTCGGTCGCGGGTTAAAGCTGGAAAGGCGCGGTCGGGTCACAGCTAAGGGCTGAAAATATGCGGTCAGAATGCGACTGTGAAACAAAAAATTGCGGTTTATGGCGGCCGAAAATGACAGCCGAAAGGAAAAAATGAGAAATAAAATAAATTAAAAAGCCAGCGGAGTCGCCAAAACTGTTGCTAGGGTTTCACCCCTAGCTTGTACGAATGAGTACCTACTAAGGACAATGGATTCCTTAGTAGCAGTTCAATGATATGTGAATTAAAAACTATAACTGAAATAAAAAAATAAATCTAAACATGTTCATTAAGCAAAATAGTAAAAAGTAAATAGTAATTTTGTATTGATCTGACCTCCAATGTGAAGGTTGGTGAAGCCCTTTGCGGTGATCCGAGTCGGTGGCTCCGAGCTTCAAGCTGCTTCTTCTCTTTCTCCAATGGTGGAAATGGGCGAAAAGGGGCTCTCAATGGTGAAAGTAGCTCAATGGTGAGCTAGGGTTTCACAACCAATTTTGGCAGAGGCAGGATACTTGTGATTGTGGATATTGAATGAGGGGTCTCCATCACTTATTTATAGTGGTGGAGTGTCGGTTTAGGGTTAGGGTTTCAGCTGTTTAGGGTTTTTTCCTCCTTTTCCTCATTATTTTATATTTTTTCTTCCTTTTTGGAGGAATTTTGGATATTTTTTGGAGGAAAAGAGGGTTTTATGGCCTTTTGGAGGCATTTTAAGCCTTTTGGAGGCTTTTTAGATGGTTTTATGGGTTTTTGATGGAAATATGGTAGGAAAATGGACAAATGAGCCATGTAATGGGGTAGATGAGGTAGAGAACCCTTTTTGGGTGTTAACACAGTCACTAGAGGTATTCAGACAAGCAACACAACATTCATAAAGAAAATCAACTCACAAACAGGGATTACACAAAGAAAAGAACAAGCAAACCTTAACTTAAAAAATCCCTATTTCCAGGCATATACGCAACTGTATAGAAGGGCAACTCGCATATGATACATGACTGTCTAGTAGACCAACCTGCGTATGTAGGCCTCTATACGCGACTGTGCAGAAGAGCAACCCACGGATATGTAGAAAATTTTGCTCAAGAAACAAGAAAAATCCACAAGACTTTCAAACACCGAGGCAAGTATGAAACAGGATAAAAGACTACACATAGACTTCAAAGCAAAGACTGGTCAGGGGTGACAGAAACAACCTACAGAAGTTTGGGTTCCCCAGTGGAGTTGCCAGTTCTGTTGTACAGGATTATACACCTTATAACCTAAGGTCTGGGGTTACCAACATAGTCAGTAAACTTGCAGACAATTGACTCTAGAGTGCAGTAAAGGAAATAGGAGGATGGGAAGGACTTACCCGATACACGACGGTTGATCCTAGCTTGTCCTCTTTCGCTCTGCTTCTCCTCCAAAGTCTTCAGGGATGCTTTCTCCATCACCTGTCAAGATTCAATCTTCCAAATACAAGATGATTCATATATATAAACAAGTTAGATAAATCATATACAGGATGCTGAAACATAAACATTTATCAAACCACAATACATGAGATACATTCAAGACACATATGGAAGAAGGATTCTCTTTATTAACAATAATGAGGAAGTTCAGATTACAACCCAATGCCTGAGACAAGTACTCCTTTGCAACCAAAGGATTCTGAGTTGCACTGCTCCAAAGACTTCTGTATAAGCTCCACCAGCATAACTTTGCTCTCCAAGTGTATGTATCAAACACCCTCCCCAAGGCCTGTATTTATAGATGGTAAAATAAGGCAGTTTCGAAGGTTGAGGAGGTTGAGACAGTTAAGGATATTAAGGTAAATGGCTTAACTAATCTCAAGTAATCGCGTGTTTTTATTTTTAATTTCAAAGGGACACATCCGCGGGTATGAAGACTGACAACTCGCATATGATCCACGAGTTTCTATAAGAGCAACCTACGTATACATCCATACGCGACCTACAATAACTGACACTCGCGTATGATTCACGAGTTGCATATATAAAGAGTCGCGTATATAACTTGACATAGCTAAATGGAAAAAATAACCAGCTGGATGGATGATGAATGTAATTCATGATAATCCCATCTATAGTGTTTTGGGCAACCCTCAATCCATAGATGTCCTTTTGTGTGCCAACAAGAGGAATGTCGGCACTCGGACAGAGAGGTGCCATTCAGGTGGATAACACTGGGAGTGATACATTTTGTACTACCGTGTATTTATATTTTGGTGGCTCGAGAGCCCCATTTTTGTATTATGACACTATGTATTACCACATTTTGGATGTTCTAATGAATTTTTTTTAATGATGATCGGTTTATTTATTTACATGAGTAAAAATGTATGTTTGTGATGAGCTTATTGTCTATGAAACAAATGCCAATATAACATGTAGTTAGCATATGAGTCAACAACTTGATTATAAATTCTTGGAACATGTATGTATGTTATGTTTTCAAATTGTCGTTCTAACAATCTCACACATAAGAATCTCCATAATAATGTTGGATCTCTAACATGATACAATCCATTAAGCTATGACACTACTAACTACGAATCAAGATGTACCTTAAGAGAGAGGACACCATGTGAAATGGCATCCCATAGAAGCTCGATAATGGCACTATATTCAACAAAATTGTTTGAAGAGGGACCAAAATTGGAGTTTGGAAACTGTTCCCATAAGAGGTGTTGCTCCCAAACTGCACTTCTACATAGGAAGGAGATGGACCTATGTATGGACTGGATGGGGGAATGTGCCCCCCATTCCAAGGAAATCCTTGGACAAATGCCGAGGATCCTACCGGACCACTTTGGGTAGTATATGGAAAGGAAGAAGGAATAGTAGGTATACTGGGGATCCCAGTAACCATGTCACCAGAGGTACCTACTATGTTTGAATGAACCGGTGGTTGAACCACCCGGCTTGCTAGAGTCAAAGGTGTAGAAGGTAGACTAGATCTAGGGGCACTTACCGGGGGAGGTAGTACCCCTTCAATTGGAAGGGTTGAGGTGAACACAAACAGACTTTCTTCTGCAGAAGACATGATCCTACCCACAGGGACACCTAATACAGGTGAATCAAAAGGTCTAACCTGAATGATCACAGGATCATTTAAATCAATCAAGGGTGTGTTAAAGTTTCTTGCAAACTCGTCAGTCTGCAATTCTTCTATCTCAACTGTATCAAGATCAAAACGGTTAGCTATCAGTTCTAGTTCACCAAGAACTTCACTTATCCCTATCGGTTCAAATGAACTGTCAGTGTCTAATGTCCGCCTTTGGGGTAGAGGTGGAGGCTCCAATGTGGTGAGAGGAGAAATATTTCTCATGACCTTCTAAAAGGTTGGTCCTCTAGAATTGAAAATTTGACAAATCACACCCGAAGGCCAACTAAACACAGGAAAAACCACAGACCATACACTATAAAAATCCTAAAGCCTCAAGCAATCAAACCAGGGTAAAAGATATACTTTCCCAAAGAAAGCTGATGAACGATTACTTGGCATCCTTGAAGTGGTTCTTAGGCACAAGCGGAGGAATCACCCAACCGCCCTCCTACACTTTCAACAAGGGTTACCTTCCAAGCTTGTTCAAGGTGAACTAGAAATAGCCTTCCGGTTTACCTAAGTATGAACCCTAAAAGAAAAGAGACTAAAGGATACCTTAGCTCTACCAACAGTCTGGGGGGGAATCGCAAGCTTGACTCGTATGCATGGGCAGGGTAGCTAAGCCCGAAACTCTATCTAGGACAGAATCCCCAGATGTGTAAAAGTCCTGATCTATGCTTTGACAAGGATTCAGAGGGTTATCTCCTCTGTCCAAGCCTCCATGTGGCCTTGTGCTTAACTCCCGTTTGAGAGGAGCTTCCCAGATACAGTCAATAAAGTCAAGGATTTACCTAAAGAAAGGTCCACTACGTCTGATTTTTATAACTTGTGGGAAGTTTACACTTCCTATCCCACAAGCCTAGCCTAAGCTAGTAGGTAAAAAGGCCCCTAAAAATAAAACTTACTAGTAAATTTTAATTTATGAGTTCATTTTAAAGGGTTGTTTCTTACTCAAGAGGAAATGGAGTGATATACTTATGGTGTTTTTGACTCAAAATAAGAAATAAATGAAAGTAAAGGTGTATTCAAAGCAAAATTACCATTATTTAAAGAAAACTTCTTTTCTTTTTTGCAAATATATATTGATGAATTGAATGCAACGATAAAAGAAACTAAGCCTATATTTTTTGTAACTTTTGAGATTATATTTTTAAGCTGAAATAAACACTACTTATGCAAAAACAAAATGCAAAAGTTTAACAATGTTTTCTTTTCACTTTTAAAAATACTCAAAATTCTACCATACACCTAAAATGCATTATACTTGAGCAAACTTGAATCAAATAAACTGTATAAAAGCAACAAATTGAAGCAAACAGGCTAACAGAACCAAAAGACAACCAACAAAGGAAGGCTAGGAACCCTAGGTTGGGTGCACACAATGACAAAAATCACTGTAGACTTGTAAGGGCAAGTGACAACCAACTACCATCAAAAGACATACTGGAAAAACAAAGCCCAAGACCCTGATCACTGATCTGGACAGAGGCACTTCAACCTAGAATCCAAACAGGCCAAGCTACTTCAGCATGCAAACAGAAAATAAGCCAAGCAAATGACTCCCCAAGAGCTTTCAAAAAAGCACAAAGTGAAGTCACCAGAGGTATTCAGACAACTAACACAGCATTCATAAAGAAAATCAACTCACAAATAGGGATTACACAAAGAGAAGAACAAGAAAACCTTAACTTAAAAAATCCCTATTTCCAGGCATATACGCGACTGTATAGAAGGGCAACCCGTGTATGATACGTGACTGTCCAGTAGAGCAACCTGCGTATGCATGCCTCTATATGCGACTGTGCAGAAGAGCAACTCGCAGATATGTAGAAATTTTTTCTCAAGAAACAAGAAAAATCCACAAGACTTTCAAAAAATGAGGCAAGTATGAAACAGGATAAAAGACTACACACAGACTTCAAAGCAAAGACTGGTAAGGGGTGACAGAAACAACCTACAGCAGTCTGGGTTCCCCAACGGAGTCACCAGTTCTGTTGTACAGGATTATACACCTTATAACCTAAGGTCGGGGGTTACCAACATAGTTAATAAACTTGCAGAAAATTGACTCTAGAGTGCAGTAAAGGAAATAGGAGGATGGGAAGGACTTACCCGATACACAACGGTTGATCCTAGCTTGTCCTCTTCTGCTCTGCTTCTCCTCCAAAGTCTTCAGGGATGCTTTTTCCTTCACCTATCAAGATTCAATCTTCCAAATACAAGATGATTCATATATATAAACAGGTTAGATAAATCATATACAGGATGCTGGAACATAAACATTTATCAAACCACAATACATGAGATACATTCAAGACACATATGGAAGAAGGATTCTCTTTATTAACAATAATGAGGAAGTTCAGATTACAACCCAACGCCCGAGACACAGACTCCTCTGGAACCAAAGGATTCTGAGTTCCACTGCTCCAAAGACTTCTGTATAAACTCCACCAGCATAACTTTGCTCTCCAAGTGTATGTATCAAACACCCTCCCCAAGGCCTGTATTTATACATGATAAAATAAGGCAGTTTCGAAGGTTGAGAAGGTTGAGACAGTTAAGGAGATTAAGGTAAATGTATTAACTAATATCAAGTAATCGCATGTTTTTATTTTTAATGTAAAAGGGACACATCCATGGGTATGAAGACTGACAACTCGCATATGATCCACAAGTTGCTATAAGAGCAACCTGCATATACATCCATACGCGACCTGCAATAACTGACACACGCATATGATCTGCGAGTTGCATATATAAAGAGTCGTGTATATAACTTGACATAGCTAAATGGAAAAAATAACCAGCTGGATGGATGATGAATGTAATTCATGATAATCCCATCTATAGTGTTTTGGGCAACCCTCAATCCATAGATGTCCTTTTGTGTGCCAACATGAGGAATGTTGGCCCTCGAACGAAGAGGTGCCATTCAGGTGGATAACACTAGGAGTGATACATTTTGTACTACTGTGTATTTATATTTTGGTGGCTCGAGAGCCCCATTTTTGTATTATGACACTATGTGCCAACATGAGGAATGCTGGCACTCGAATGGAGAGGTGCCATTCAGGTGGATAACACTAGGAGTGATACATTTTGTACTACCGTGTATTTATATTTTGGTGGCTCGAGAGCCCCATTTTTGTATTATGACATTTTTAATGATGATCAATTTATTTATTTACATGAGTAAAAATGTATGTTTGTGATGAGCTTATTGTCTATGAAACAAATGCCAATCTAATTACATGTAGTTAGCATATGAGTCAACAACTTGATTATAAATTCTTGGAACATGTATGCATGTTATGTTTTCAAATTGTCGTTCTAACAATCTCACACGTAAGAATCTCCGTAATAATGTTGGATCTCTAACATGATACAATCCATTAAGCTATGACACTACTAACTGCGAATCAAGATGTACCTTAAGAGAGAGAACACCATGTGAAATGGCATCCTGTAGAAGCTCGATAATGGCACTATATTCAACAAAATTGTTTGAAAAGGGCCGTAAACATATGCCTCCTGAAGAGAATATCTGACCCGTAGGAGTATAAATCACCCAAGTAGCAGAGGCTGAGTGTTGAGTGTGATAGCTTGCACAATTCATGAATCCTATATAGATAGAGGACTCCCTTGACATCTGTCATAAGAAACGGAAGCTAATCAACAAACGCGATCACCATAAGAAAGACCTAACTATGCAAAAATGGTGTACAATAATATACAATAGTCATCCCTAGCTGAAAATCATGGATAGTACTTTTTAAGGTAGAGTCCATTTCTATACTCCGCCAAGGCCATCCCCTCATAATCTACTAGCTCATAAGTTCCCTTCTTTAACACATGTTTAACCACGTAAGGACCATTCCACATGGGGTTGAATTTGCCTGCCCCTAAGGGATCTTTAGCTTGATCCCACAAAAGGACCAAATCTCCTTCACTAAACCTCCTTGGATGGACAGATTTATCTTACTAGACCTTAACGTGACGCTTATTCACTTCTAGATCCACTAAAGCATCTCGACGCTGCTCATCAAGCTGCTCTAAATGGACCAAACGTTCCTCCAATGGAGAAGTGTCCGGTAAGAGCTCTATGGCTAGCTTCAAAGAAGGGATCTCGCACGCAACTGGCAATACAAACTCCACTCCATGTACAAGCTGATATGGAGAAAAATCGGTGGCAGTCTTAACCGCGGTCCTATAAGCCCACAAAGCAGGATATAACATAATATTCCAATTGGTCTTGCTTTGTGCGACAGTTCATTGGAGAATAGACTTGAGTGATTTGTTCACTGCTTCAACTTGTCCATTCACTTGAGGGTAATAAGAAGAAGAATGCTCCTACTTATATCCTAACTTAGAGGCCAACTCTTCCATCATACGATTCTAAAAGTGCCTACCATGGTCAGTGACAAGCTCTTTCAGAATACCGAACTAGGTAATAATCTGGTTGAATACGAAGTGTGCGGCTGTCTCATCGTCGAATTTAACTGTAGGCATAGCCTTAGCCCATTTCGTGAAGTAGTGTAGAAGGAGCAAGTCGACATAAGTCGACTTGAACGAAGACCGACTTAGTCAACTAGCCGACTAAGTCGAGAGACCGACTACGTCGGTCGGCTGAGTAAACACAGTAGTTAGTCTGTTAACTAATAGTCATGTCAGTTCGGTGAACCGACAGGTAGTTATGATTGTAACTGTTTGTAACATGTATATTAGGCTGTTGAGCCACACAAGAACATAGTTCAGTTCTTGGCTTTGTATGACCTATTGAGAATAATATAATCTGTTCATGATATCAGTTCTTGTCTCTTGCCTCTGTGTATATTTTTGTATGTATTATTGGTAACCTTATGTGATCTGTAGGATTACAACATTGGTTCCGTTGCCGGTAGTACATAACTGAATATATGCTCACATATGATACCAGAGCAGGAGATCAAGGACTGGTGGGAGCGAAAAATTGCTAACTATCTACAAAATTACGCGAGAAGGAACAAATTGACAGTCGCAGAAGCAAAAGCCAGATTTTTCACTGAGACTCACGAAAAGTTCGTCGAATCCGTGCCACACCTACTGAAACAGCTTTTGGATGAGAAAGCCGGACGAGACTAAAGAAGCATAGTTACTCCAGAAACTGATCCGAGGAGGACGTACAAATCTCTCGGAGTGGTTCGAAAAGATAGCCGACGACTTCTGCGAGGAACAAGCAGTCGAAGACAGGACTTCTGTGGAAACCGTCCGACAGAAATTTTTCACAGAATTTACTGATCAATTCTTGTGTTCCTTGCCAGCTTTACTGTTCAAATTTTTAATAGAGAAAGGAGCCGGGCACATTGTGGAACCTCGACCTCTCTTAATAGACCCACCCTCAAACACTAATTGGGCGGAGAAGCAGAAGAAGTGGGAAAAATTCATTGCTGAAAGGGAGTGGGAATACTTCCTGAGTAAGTAGACACTATCCGAGCTTTCTAAAAAGCGTCAGGTAGGCCATGGGGGGGTAGCTGGTCGTGTGTTGGATCTAGAGCATAGTGGATCCTAGTCGACCAGAGTCGTCGTCGCCCGTAATGCATAATCGACCGAAGAGGAACTGAAGGCCTAGTATTGTACTACAGTATGTCGGACATTAAGAGAATCGAAAGGGATGAAAGACAGAAGAAAAGGGAAGCCAGACGAGAAAGAGCCGCAGAGCTGCAGCGAAACCCTAGGGAGACCGACCATGATGAAGTACCGCCAGAGTCGGGTCATGACCGACGCAGAGAAGGCAAAGAAGAAGACGCGGCGTCCCCTGAAGATGATGAAATGTGGATAGAGCAGCCAGAAGCTCTCCAACTAATTGTTCCCGACGAAGCAGTAACCCTTTCCACAGTCAATCCGCGTACCAGAATCC
>LPNX010467012.1:58509-86545 GCA_001517045.1 Pseudotsuga menziesii | reverse complement strand
GACACTAAACCTGATGTCCGACCTGTTAAGAAACATCCTTATAAACTAGCTCATAAATATAAGGAAATAGTTAAAAAGGAGATAGACAACATGTTAGCTGCCGGTATCATCTACCCCATCGACCAGTCGGAATGGGAAAGTCCCATGGTCGTTCAGCCTAAGAAACACGACCCGACCAGACTGCGAATCTATGTCGACTTTAGGGAACTTAATAAAGCCACACTGACAGACCCCTTTCCCACACCTTATGCTGATGAAATCTTGAATGAAGTGGCAGGCCATGAATGCTATTCATTCACAGATGGATTTTCAGGGTACAATCAAGTACCTATAGCAAAGGAAGATCAGAAGAAAACCACATTTGTTTGTGAGTTTGGCTCTTTTGCTTATAGGGTTATGCCTTTTGGCCTGAAGAATGCACCTGCAGTCTTTTCCAGAATAGTTGTAAAAACTTTCCAAGAATACATCTATAAAACTATGGCAGTCTACTTCGACGACTGGACCATATATTCTACCTTAAAAGATCACTGCACATGGCTCCGACTTATGTTGGAAAGATGTCGGCAGATTCAACTTTCACTCAACATTAAGAAATGCACCTTTATGACCCCCATAGGGATACTGCTAGGTCATGTTGTTTGTAAAGATGGTATTAAGGTTGACTTTGCAAAAATTAAAATTATCCTTGACTTGAAGCCTCCAATAAACCCTAAACAGGTTCGGGTGTTATTAGGACATACAGGGTACTATAGGAAGTTTATCCGACATTACTTAGACATGACCTACCCACTAGAAGAACTACTCAAGGATGACATAGAGTTTAAATGGACAGAGGAATGCCAAATCTCATTCGACAAACTGAAGAGAAAACTGGTCGAAGCCCCCATACTTAGATTTCCCAATTGGTCGATCAAATTCCATGTGCATATCGATGCATCAGGCATAGCAATTGGAGCTATTCTGACCCAACCAGGAGACGATGGTATGGACTACCCTATAGTTTACAGCAGTCGGAAACTAAATAAGGCTGAAAGGAACTATTTGACCACCGAACGAGAAGCCCTAGGAATGGTCTTTGCACTTCAAAAATATCGACACTACCTCTTAGCTAACCCCTTCATCTTTTACACTGACCATCAAGCTTTGAAATACCTCGTAAACAAACCCCTTCACCATGGTAGAATCTGTCGATGGCTCTTACTGTTCCAAGAATTTGAGTTCGAAGTAGTTGTCCGACCAGGGAAGTTAAATGTGGGACCCGACTGGAATCGACGACGACCTACCAGATGCACATCTATTTCGTATAGAAGCAGTACCAGAAGAACTGGAGGAAATTGCTCAGTTTCTAGAAACAGGTCAGGCCCCCGAAGGTCTTAACACTAAAAAGAAGCAAATCCTAGCTATGAAGGCTGCCCCCTACAGCCTCATCAACGGATTTCTCTACAAAATAGGGTTAGACGATGTTCTTAGAAGATGTGTACTTGCCCATGAACGAGAGCAAATCATGCACGAAGCACATTACGGACCAGCAGGAGGACACTTTCAGGCCGACACAACTGCTAGGAAAATTCAACAGTCTGGATTATGGTGGCCGACGCTTCATAAGGATTGTAAAACCTTTGTTAGTCGATGTGATAGATGCCAACGACTTGGTCGACCACTGCCGAGTACAGAAATGCCCCTGATCTCTGTAAACCCTAGTCTTACATTTGAAATTTGGGCTATCGACTTCATAGGACCATTCCCTGTTCCAGCCCGACGGTCAGGTGCACGGTATATTATCACTGCAGTCGAATATGTCACTAAATGGGCAGAAGCAGAACCTGTCGAGACCTGTTCAAGTGAAGTAGCTGCTAAGTTCATTTATGAAAATATTATTACTCGATTTGGATGTCCACTCACTCTGATCAGCGACCAAGGATCACACTTTGTTAATAAAACTATCAAACATCTAACCGACAAGTTTCACATCGACCACCGACGGAGTACAGCCTACCACCCCCAGTCGAATGGTGCCATCGAAGCTTTCAATAAAAATCTGACAAAAGGACTGACTAAAATATGCAATGCTGACAAGGATGACTAGGATGAGAAGATTCCTGCAGTTCTATGGGCATACAGGACAGCCTATAAACGGTCGACTGATCAAACCCCCTTTCGACTGGTATATGGACAAGAAGCAGTTGTACCTCTGCACTTCAGACAACAGGCCCCCATAGTTGCACAGATATTACATGTCGATGTCGAACAGGCCAGGAAGGACCGACTCTTTCAAATTAATAAATTAGACGAACATCGACTCATGGCCATCTAGCACCAAGAAATACAAAAACAACAGCAGAAAGCTTGGCACGACCGTAATATCAAAAACAAAAATCTGTCAGTCGGTGACCTTGCCCTACTATATAACAGTCGAGTCAAAGGCAAGCCTAAGAAACTACACACAGAATGGATGGGCCCTTATGTTGTCGAAGAAATACATCCTAATGGGTCAGTTCGACTAAACACATTACAGGGCCTGGTATTTTGGAAGCTTGTTAATGGAGCCCGACTTAAACGATACAAAAATTGAAAAAAAAAATAAAAAAAAAAAATCATATAACGGTCTTAACTGACCCTAAAAACCTATAAAAAGATACAAAAATTCCAAAAACCATAAACCGTACACCCAGAAACCACCATCATGACAGCTACTCACCCATTCGACAACCGACTTCATTTCCATCGACCATCTTCCTCGACCGACCATGTCGTCCGTTCTCACCACCGACACCGACCGTCGACCTGGAGCGTCCCATCCTGCATTAATGGCCTCGAGTCCCGACCCAGATTCACGAAATCGCACTCGAGTGTTGCAGTTGGCCTGTCAAGTCCACCATTAATTCCACCAGTTCGACACTCCACCCCACCCGCGCCTATAAATAATGAACATTCCACAGTTCATTTACCACACCACGCACCTACTGAGCATTCAAACTCCCAGTCGACTGAAAATTGTAAGAATTTCGACCAGTCTGAGCAGTCAGAAACCATGGCACCGAAACGCACCAGAGCTTCAGCTAAGGCTCAAGAACTTCAGGCAGCAGACTCACCCCTACTCCAGCGACTCAAGCGAATCCAAAACGCGAAAGTCCAGGAGGCTCCGTTTCAAAAGCTATGGACGGAGATTCAAGAATGGGCGTTTGAAGGATGACGGATGACCCCGCAGGCTGAGAAAGTTAGGCATAGCACCATCTATTCCTATGCAAACGCACCTATCATGGCCAGCTTCACTGGTACAAAGGAAGCCGCGGTCAAATTCATCATCAGTCGTTACCACAACAGCAGACTTTACTTTGACCGACCAGTCGACATTAATGGAGATGTTATCTCCCGACTGACTGGTCTCTCAAAGTTGACAACCTCTGTCCGCAGATGACGAGACTCCTTGAGACTGCCCAAGAACACACTCAGCTGCTGGGCCCCAACATGGAACATATTGCAGAAATGACAATGGCAGAGAAGATGTCGGTACTCTCAAATCTTACTACTCTGACTATCGACATTCAGAAAGCCTTACAGACATGGACAGACTTTCAACACCATCTTGCCATCATAGCACCAGCAATAGTCGAAGTCTGTGTACAGAGAAGACCAACTATTCGCTTGCACAGCCCACCTCAGTAGCAGTCTCCTTTTTGCAAATCTAATTCTTGTAGTTCTAGTCTATTTTGTTTTAACTCCCTCTTTCTTCGGGACGAAGAAATGTTTTGTTTGTGGGGGAGATGTAGAAGGAGCAAGTCGACATAAGTCGACTTGAACGAAGACCGACTTAGTCGACTAGCCGACTAAGTCGAGAGACCGACTACGTCGGTCGGCTGAGTAAACACAGTAGTTAGTCTGTTAACTAATAGTCGTGTCAGTTCGGTGAACCGACAGGTAGTTATGATTGTAACTGTTTGTAACATGTATATTAGGCTGTTGAGCCACACAAGAACATAGTTCAGTTCTTGGCTTTGTATGACCTATTGAGAATAATATAATCTGTTCATGATATCAGTTCTTGTCTCTTGCCTCTGTGTATATTTTTGTATGTATTATTGGTAACCTTATGTGATCTGTAGGATTACAACAAGTAGTCAATAGCCACGATAATATGATGATGCCCCCTAGCTGAAGCTGGGTTGCAATCCATGAAATCAAGCCCCCACTTAGTGAAGGGACCGGCGGTGATAATTGGATGTAATGGGGCAGGACGTGAGCACATATTACGTGCGAACACCTGGCAACGGTGGCACTTCTTGACTGCATTAACACAATCTTTAAAGATCGACGACTAGAAATAACCCGCTCTCAAGATTTTTTGGGCTGTAGAAAGTCCGAATAAATGACCACCACATGCCCCTCCGTAGTAATCATTCAGCACAAGCTCAGCCTCGTCGTGAGTTAAACAATGATGTAAAATGGAATCTACCCCATGGCGGTACAATGTGTTATCCACTATGAGGTAATTCTTAGAAACGTGATGTAACCGTCGTCGTTCATCTCATGAAAGGTGAGTAGGGACCTTCAATGTTTGTAAATATATGATAATGTCTCCATACCATGGATCCAAAGTTGAGATCAAGAAGATGAGCTCATTGACAAAGGTATCTTCACAAGCCTCGCCCTCCTCCTCGCTTGGGAAATCCGATATAAGTTCTAGAAAAATCAATGATTTCTTCGATTTTGCCGAAACAAACTCAATATTGAATTCTTGTAGGATGAAAATCCACTTATTATACTTTCCCCCTATCATCCTTCTAGTGAGGACAAACTGAAATGGATTGACATGGGCAACCACCAAGGTCTGGCGAAGGAGAATATAGTGTCTCAATGTTTGAACCGCATGAACGGTAGCTAAGGCAAGCTTCTCTATGTGGGAATAACAAATCTCCACATCTATAAGGTTCCGGATCAGATAATAAATGACATGCTCTTGGAGCTCCTCATCCTCTTGAACCAAAACCATACCAATCGTCTCCATGGACGCGACCACATAAAGTAGAAAGTCATGGCTATAGTCGGGTGGACTAATCACCGGGGCCGATGCTAAGGCTCGCTTAAGCGCATCAAAGGACTCCTAGGCTCACTTATCCTAGCAAAAGGTAGTGTCCTTCTTCAAAAGACGCATAAATCCTCTAGTCAAATTGGCAAAATTCATGACT
This sequence comes from Pseudotsuga menziesii, assembly GCA_001517045.1. NCBI lineage: Eukaryota > Viridiplantae > Streptophyta > Pinopsida > Pinales > Pinaceae > Pseudotsuga > Pseudotsuga menziesii. The sequence goes on along the minus strand of LPNX010467012.1, from coordinate 81,359 downwards.
AATCTCTATAAGAAGTTTTCCATGCCTTGCAAACATTGAAGATGTCTAATGTTTTTCGAGGGAGACAATTGAAGTATTTCCTCAACCTTTAAAGGGTTGACTCTTATACCCTCTTTGGAGACAATGAACCCTAATAAGCGACCAGACTTCACTCAAAAGATGCACTTGTGAGGATTTAACATGACCAAATAATGGTGGCACCTTTCAAAAACTAATCTCAAATGGTAGGAATGACACATTCTCATATGAGAATGAGCAGCAAGGTCATCCAAAAAGAATTCAATAATAGATTTGAGATCATGGAAGATCAAGGTCATAGCCCGCTGAAAAGTGGCTCCGGTGTTTTTATGGCTGAGGGGCATCTTTCGATATGCAAAGGTACCCCAAGGACAAATGAAAGCTATCTTATGTTGGTCCTCGGGTTTAATCTATATCTGATTGTATGCAGAAAAGCCATCCATAAAAGAAAATACCTCACTTCCCACACACTCATCCAAAATCTGATCGATAAATGGTGTGGAAAAATGATCTTTAGGACAGGCACAATTCAAGTCATGGAAATCAGTGCATATGCAGATCATTCCATTCTTTTTATCAACTATAACGGGGTTTGAAACCCACTCCATCAAGGGGATGAGATAGATAAAAATAGCATTCAACAGCTGTTCTATCTCATCCTTAATCGCGGGTTCTTTCCTAGGATTCACCACACGCAAGCATTGTCAAACATGCTTAGCATTGGGATAAGTTTTAATCTCATGTTCAACAATGCGAGGGTTGATACCTGGCATTTCTTCGTATGACCAAGAAAATACATCATGAAATTCTTTGAACAGCTTGGTATACTCTTGAATCTCAGCATGGGAACATTCTGCCCCAATATATACATTCTCAATCTTGCCAGGATCGTAAGAGATATTGATAGGAATGGTAGGAGATATATTTTCCATGTTTCCATTAGCCATTGGACCAGGAGAGCTTAACAGAACTGTGGGACTACCAATTCTTTCACTAAGAATCTCGCTATAGTCTTCACACTCCAAACGGTCAAGCTCGAGAAGAAAATAAGATCTATGATGCAACTCTTCCCAAGGTGGCTCAACCCCAGACATAGCCTCAATAATAGCCTCATTTGAAGGAAAAACACTATCAAGGCCGTCATGTGTGTGAGAAGACTGTATTTCCCATGCAGGAAGCACATAAGGGTTCTCCTCCTCCGTCTGCGAAGAGGAAGGACTGGGGTCTGCAACAGATCCAATATTAGCTTGATATGCTATCATAGTTGCAGGCAATGGTACATTTGTTTTGATGGGCTCACATGAAGGATTCAGTGTAGGAAGAATCCAAGGATCCTCCATATGGTTTGTGCGAAAAGACACCGATATCACAGATGATGAAGACTCACCAGAACTAGACCCTATCATAAGGATGGGTGCAGGACAACTAAAGCTTCCCATAAGGGATGGATACATGCCAACACCCACACTCCCAGTTGCCGGCTGAGAGTGCTGGACAATCGGGATAGAAGCTCCCGAAGATGTGGTAACAGGAGGATTCTTGAATGACGTTTGATCAATCATAACTATATTCCCATTAAACGAAAAGCATACAACTCAAAATAGAGAAGAAGCTATGGCTTGCATACTATACATCCAATTCCTTCCCAGCAGCAAATTGTAGTCAAGGGGTGCATCAACCACCTCGACCTCTATCGCAACGGTCTTCCCTCCCAAACGGACCTTAAGAGAAGGAAGAATGCCATGCGGTTGAAATGATCTTCCATCAAAAGTAGTCAACATGATAGCATATTTAGACAACTCGAGGGAACCCAAACCCTTCCAACATGCCAAAGACATCACGAAAGCAACATCGCCTTTGTCAATCACAGTGTGTTTGACAGTCATGTTAAGACATTCTACGTGAATCAAGAGAGACACATAGCAAGGCAAGCGAGGCTGAAGTCCCATGGTTTCAAATTTGATGACAGAGGAAGAATTATCATCGTTAAAACCAAGAGTAGAAAGCCGCAAGATTTCCTTTGCGAAGGACAACTCTGAAGTACTTTGAGTGCAGACATCGCACAGGGAGTGTGGCCCAAATCCTTGATAACAGAATCGTTTTTGGCGGCTCAGGAATTAGGATAGTTCCCCGAACGCTTAAGGAATCCCTTAGGAATGCGAGGAGCAACTTTAGGTTTATCCACAGGTTTTTCAATACGCAAAGGACTCTCAGGTGGAGCAGGTTCCTTTCCAAGGTCTGGCTGTGACGAACCATAGTAATTCGCACGAGTCACAAACTCAACAGTACACACCATATTGATGCAACCATGACCACTACAAGCCTCCGACGGACCTTGATCCCCGCCAGACTGATCATGGGTCCTCGAGTTCATGTTTTGATTATGAGGTAAAGGGTTGGTTAGAATGGTTGGGACCTGCGCTATGAATCTCAAGGCTTCTTCTATTCGAGGGTACAAGTGAGTGAGGTGATCATCCTTACACAACTTGCAAGGAAACTTAACCTTATGTTTAAGTTTCTTGTCCCCCCAGCATTTCAAGCATTCTTGTTATTAGAGTTGGCATTTTCATTCTTATTCCCACCCTTACGATTGTTTTTACCCTTCTTTTTATACCTTCCAGGTTGTTGGTTACCCTTCTGGTCCGACGATTGTATGGAAAGCACACTTACCGTTTGGGTGGGCTGAGACAAAGCCATGGCTTGTCCCAAGGTAGATTGGTTGATAGATAATTGACTGGCCTTTTTCACAACCGAATCTGTAGGTTTGGTACTCGTACAACCAACAATTCCATCAACATGTGGTGTAGGTTTGACCTTAGGGTTGAAACTAGAATGTAGAGCATTAGGAATGATCTCATATAACAAACCGGACTGAGCATAAATCAAGTCCAATTCCTGTGCCCTAAAAATGGCTTGTTCCTCGTTCTGAACTCCGTATGTAGAAACATCCTTCACTATATAAGGTAGTAATGATTTAGGGAACCATTCGAGGAGAAACTCCGACTGTATGAAGGCTTTAAACAATCTCTTCCATCTACGCCACTCTTGGATATGGTCCAAGATATGCGTGGCTTTATCCTGTCGAAATGTCGAAAAGAGTTCAGTACCAACGTTGTAATGCACTGGTAGCTGGAAGTGGTTGAGAAAATTCATAGCTAGTTCATCGAACAAAGTGAATGCCCCCCCTAGGTAGCTCTATGTACCATTTCGCGGCAGGCCCGGTGAGTGTGCGTTGAAATAGCCTTAAACGGATTGAATCATCATGTAAGGAGTTAGAAGAGCACCATAGGGGAAATGCAGTAACATTTTCACTCGGATATTCTCTTGGTTTTCCCTCGAAATTGGGAATGTCTAAGGAAATATTTGTAGGGACAGCCGGCCAAGCCGGGTCATAAGATACCGGATCGTTCGTTGGTCTCGACAAGTCAAGAAGATTTAACGTTGTGAGAAAGGGGAGCCTAGGTTGAGCAGGTCTATGAGGCGCTCCCTAATACTTTTGGTTCACATAAAGCTGATGACCATGACCACCATGGCCATTGCCATAGTAGCCTCCTCTCTTTTGACCCATGTAGGGTGGCATGGAAGCACCATAATGTGGTGTACCTTGACTATGTGGAGCTACAAAGCCATAATTCGGAGAGTAAGCAGGTTGTTGATACCCGTACCCATAAGGTGAATAAATTTGTGCATACTGCAGTCCATAATATGGTCCATAATAATCCCCATGAGATATCCCATGAGAAACTCCATAGGTAGGAATAGATTTTTTGGAAATAGCAATATGACCTCCAGAAGTAGGAATGCGACCTCCCGATACAACAAGAGGTACTTGAATCTGAGACACAATGACGCGAGTAGCAGTAGTATGCACATGACTTGTAGTAACATTCCATCCTGAAGGACCACGTGAATGTGGGGGAGGAATAGAATTCGAATAACTAGGAATAGAGGACAAAGGGACATGTGAAATCACATAACTCGTATTCCCTACAGTCACTCGTCTAGGCTCTAGTATTCGAATAGGATCACTAGCACTAGGTTTAGGACAAATATGTGATGTGACCTCCACCATCGGGATGGAGGGTGTAATGTGACTCGATTTCCCAAATATCTCCACATGGAAGTGACTAGGAATGCCCCCAGGCATAGTGTTAGGTTCAAAATCTGACTCGGCATGCGGTACCGAATCATGTGTAGGAACACCAGGCATATTATAACTACCATAACTAGTGCTTGCAGGTTCATGATGAGTCTCATCGCTCGGTACCCAATACCAGCGACCTGTGAATGAGGGATCATACCCAGAATAGGTAGGTCTATTCTATGAAGGATCATACCTAGAGTGTGTCGGTATATCAGGTGAAGGATCATATGTAGGGGTAGGCTCTTCTTCTTCAACCTCATGAAGTGAAGAAGGTAGCTCAGGAATTTCATCTTCATGATCTCCCATCGTGTGTGAATCAATGTGAGTATGAGTTCGCCTAGACTGTCTGCTTCTCTCTCCCAAAGGAGGAGGAGATGTAGAAGGCGGAAGTCCTGCTAAACGACGAGAATGGTGAGGAGTCGCAATCGAATCCACAATGACTCAAAAAATGAAAAAGACTCTCTAAATGATGCAAACCCTAGGCAAGATAATGTGCACAGAGCATACATCAATAAAATATAAATCCAACCATAAGCAAACAAGGGTAGGATATGTGAGATCCCGAATGAAGTAGGTATGTCTCGCCTAGGAGAGGCTTGAGACTCCTATACATAACAAGTGAAGGTTCATAACCAATTATTGTGGCCCTCAACTTCAATGCATATAGCAATTGTGCTGCCCGACCCCAACCTGGGCAGGACACCCGCAGAATAACCCTTGCAAAGTACCCCCTCGATAACCTAGGTAAGGCAACTAAGGTCACCTCAATATAATCAATGCTTAGGCAAACAGTCGCAAGTGGGATTGACCGTATGGGCAGGGTAGCAAAGCCCAAAACTCTTGAAAGAGCTCCCAGATACGAATAAAATCTTGGAAATATCTCCGATGCTACTCAGTTATGACTAGGGGTCATCCCAATCAATAACTGCTCACACTGCCTCGTGCTTAACTCCCTTATAAGAGGAGGATCCTGAGAAACACTAATTATACCAAGGAATTTCACACTCTCAGTTGGACAGAAACATACATGTTATTGTTTAGTGGTCTTGGAGAATTTACTCACAATGAACTATTCCAAGACCCTAAAACCTAATATTGTTGGTGCACCCTATCAAAGAAAATAGTGTAATCCATTTTAATTTAGTGTTGATTTTATTTGGCTTTATTACTCAAAAAAGGTAGATGGCCGTGCAACCAATGGTGTTATGACGCAACATGAAGTAAAATGCACACCTAACAATCAATGCAAATGCATTGTGTCGAATGAAAAACAAGGCATGTTACTACGTGTAATGCAAAATTCTTCTTCAAATGTGAAATGCAGTCATTCCTATATGAAATCCTAACTAGTACTTCTCTAAGCAAACCTAGTGCAAGTACCATGCAAAGTGCAAAGTGCAATGCATAATGATGCAAAGAAGCAAATATTTTTGGATTTTTTGAATAAAAATGAGATACTAAAGCAAAATAATGATTCTACTACCCCCAGACTTGGCAAGCACAATCAAACATCACTCACACAAAGTACTAAGGTAAAAGAAATCTAATGCACTAATCCCAAAGCAAAAAATCAAAATGCAACTACAAGAACATTCTTAAAAAAGAAATTTACCCTAAAAAAGGTGTCTTTGGTAAAAAATAGAGGTGTATACAGACTCTAGCAGTATCAAAGGAGACTCAGCAATCATCAAAATTCACCGAGCAACAATTAATCTTCCTCTAGAAGGAAAAACTAAGGGCATACATGACTGTTCGCAGTAAAACTGTGTATGTACGCACATACAACAGTCAAATTCGCGTGTATACGTAACTGTGAGTAAAAAACTCGCGTACAGGAAGAGAAATGTATAAAAATGAAGGCAAATAGATAGACTGAGACAAACTTCACACCAATCAGACACTACCAGAAAAACATGCCCCCATACCTAACTCAGAAATAGAGAAATAAGAGAAATTCAATAACATTGAATGCCGATAAAACCCCCCAAAGGAAAACTACTAGGAACTCCCTAGCGGAGTCGCCAATTCTATTACGGAGAGAAATTCCTATGGCTTGGGGTACCACAACAGATAGCTTAACTCCAGAAATCAATCCTTTCCTATATGTAAGAGAAACCAAACAACTAACACTAAAGGATCTCGATTCGTACCTTATTTCGGATGCTTGATTTAGATCCCTGTGGAGTTTTCCAACTTTAGCTTGAATTGATAAATTGCTTCCTCAACATTCAATAAACAAGACAAGCATACTATATATAATTGTGTTAGCTCTACTCTAGCATATATAATCAATAACATATAAGCATTTGAAATCATCAATGGATAAAATATTCATTCAAACACACATTATTGGACAGGAAAAGATATTTCTATTAATATAAAATCAGAGATTACAATGACTACAACCTTTGTCAGCACGTTTGCGAATCGGAGAAATTGAGTCCCCCACTTGGGCCTCCACCACTTCAATCCTCCGTCTCTCGATAGCAAGCTCACAAGCAAAAGGGAAGCTTGGGAAGAACACAAAAGTGCTTCAATGGACAAAGGGGATGCAAACTCAAGCACAAGTTTTGGCAACATTGGACTATAGTTCTCTTGCTCTCAATTCCTCCCGCCTTCAATGTATCCAAAGGGTTCCTTATATAGCTCTTCAATGGGGTAATGAAAGGTCGAATCTGAGTGATCTCGAGGAATATTGAAGGCCAAGAGACAAGTGAGTCAAATCCACATCAAGGAAAACTCCAAAAGAATTTGGCCTTTTGCACACATCCTAATGTACGCGGTTTTAGGGGTCAAACCCGCGTATATACGCGATAAAGGGTTTAAAAGTTTCTTCTGGAAACTTTTACATGTTTTTAGGGATGATCAAGGAAACATCAAAAGAACAAAAATGGTCCATAGGGTCTAAGGAGTCTGCATAGGGATAGGGAAGGCCATAAAAGTGTGATTCATCATGTGTGGTAAAATCAGCTATAACAGCTGGAATGATTGTGTTTTACCTTTACCTTCATAAATGAGATTTATGATAAGTATACCTGCGTTTTTTTTTATCTTGATGCTGCAAAGATGTGATTCGAACTGGGTATCTTGAATGAATTATCTTCAATTTATAAATTGATCCATGTATTGGATCTAAAGCATTTATGGCTGCCAGCATGTAGGTATTGGATCTATACTCGTTCATCTACCTATTACTTTTATAATTGGATTTCTATCCCAACACTAACACTTGCACGCGTTTTTATATTTTGATTTTGGCATGAAATCCCAACATTTACTTTTATTGCTTTTGGTTGTGTTATTTGGCATATGTCTCGATCTGAACCGTATGGCTATTTTTTTATTCCATCCATTTGCAATGATGGGGAAAGGGTTGTGCCGTTATTTAGTTATCTCATAAAGAATTTACTATGTATTTATGTGGATATGGGGAAGACCGTAATAATACACACATGTTGAAAGAATGCATTTTATTTTATATACTATAAATATTAAATTGTGTTTTTCCTTTCTATAAAAGGTAATCCCTTTCTTCCAACAAAAATGCAAGTATTTTTATATGATCCTTTATCTATCTATCTATCTATCTCTCTATCTATATATTAGATTTCTGTAATCCATATACTGCAGGTTCAAGGAATGATCCCTATATATATATATATTCTTGTTGTGATATGAATTCTAAACATATAACCGATATATATTTTAGATTACAATTATATCTGCACTTTTCTTCATGTATGTTCCATTATATTAATTGATGACATATATATATTGTTGATGTAATTGTAACTTCGGAATGTATTCACTTGTATTTCTTATGTATTGTACCCCGATGTTTATTTCAGGAAGTGTTTGTAATATAATTGAGTCATGTCATGCCCTGATGTTCCAATTGGGAGTTTCTATAATGTAAACAAGTCATGTCAAGTCATTGTGGCAACCCTCCTATTGATCAAGGGTTAAAGTCCCCGTAGTTACGGGGCCCTAGGGTTGTTAGAATCACCTAGTGAAGTCAGCCCTAGTGAGTTATTGTCAAGTCAGGAATTAGTATAAATAGAGAGTGAGCCTCTCTATTTAACACACACTCACTCACACTCAGTTGTAGCACATAGCTGAGGGAGAAGAAGTTGCTGGGGCTAAAAAGAAAGAGGCTACTGCTATCGGGAGATCATCTTATTGTTTTGGGGTTTTACTTTTGGTGTTGATTCTATCTCTAAGGAAGTTGCAGAGTTTTCTCCATTTATGGTTTCCTTGAGGAAAAACACCGTGTTCATTGTCTCTTGTGTTTGATTGTTGTGCTTGTTATTCTCTTAGTTAAAGATTCTGATATAATGCTAGCTTAAATGTTAAAATATAACATGGTATCAAAGCTAACCTAAGAATAAGACGTTGTGCAGCTACAGGAACTAGGGCTTCATACTTTTTGGATCTCTCTCCATATATTTTCAGCAAAAGAAGGTTGGGCTGACTCTCCTCCCTAGGGCGCATCTTTCTGTCAAAACAAAATCTGATTCTGAGATTTTTCAGTTTTGGACCCGACACTACTGACAGAAATTAGGGATTTCCACAGAAGCAGAATTTTTGAGTGAGCCTAGGTATGGATTGACCTAGGTATGGGTTGATCTCCTCCTCAAAATCGAAGTTTAGAGATCATTATCAAATAATTTGGTTGGACAGAACTCTGGGAAAGTCAAACCCTAATATGTTCTTGAACCACACTGTAGAAATTCAGCTCCAAATCCATATCTGACATCTTAACCTGGTAAGATTTAAATATTTTGTATTTCCATTTGAGGTTCTCAGTTAAGATGTCTCATCATACCAAGCTTGATGAAAATCTTGAGGGAGATGATAACTTCCGAGCCTGGAAGTATAGGATTTCCATGGTCCTGGAAGAGAATGAGTTGGACTCCTACATCAATGAGGAGGTTCTAGTTCCAGAGGAAGATGAGGCTAAGGCCTTACATAAGAATAAGTTGGCTATGGCTAAGAGGATTATTACTGATTCAATCAAGGATCACCTCATACCATAGGTGTCCTCCCTCAAGACACCTAAAACTATGTTTGATGCCCTAATGAAACTGTTTGAAGGGAAGAACATAAACCAAAAGATGACTTTGAGGAACCAGTTGAAGAATGTAAAGATCCAAAATGAGGAGACCATCCAGTCATACTTCATAAGGGTCTCCCATGTTAACCCAAAAATCCCCCACATAGCTCTCTATGGCCTACACCACCCATGGACACCATCTCACAACCCTTGTATCACTCCATCAGACCTTCCATTAAACCCCCACACCTCCAAAAGATTCCAAGGATGAAGAAAAAGGGCTAAAAACCCCCAAAAAGAGCCCAAAAAATCCCCCTAGGACCTAAATCCCCCAAAAAGGGGATAAAATTAGGGTGGAAGGGGCTAAAGCCCTAACCAAGGGATTAAAACCCTAAAATCCCTTGAAAAAAATATAAAAGGAGGGTGGGGGGTCACTCTCAAAACACTCCTCCCTTGCCTATTTTTATGCTGCTCATGGATGTTTTGAGAGCTTTGCCTCTCAAACCACCCACACTCCCTCTCCTCCATCTCCATCCCATTGAGCCATTACTCCCCAACCAAGAGAGGTGCTCCCATGAGCTAGGGAATGGTGGCCCATTTCCACCCAAGAGAGGTATAAGGTTTCTCTAGATGTTTGTTTAGTTGTTTTTTCTTTCTAACCTTGTTTTCTAGTTGCAGGTTTTATTGTTGATATTGTTTTGCAGGGTTTAGGGAGGTGGAACCCTAATCCGTTTTCTGCAGAGGGGTTCACAAGGGCTTCATCTCCCCCTTTCTTTTCTGTTATTAGGTCATAGTTTAGTCTAGTTTTAGTTTTCTATCACTAGATTAGCTTAGTTTAATTTACTGTTCTGTTTACTTACATTTCCATTTCGTCTTTTCTTGTTTTCCAATAGTAGGAACCTACCCTTGTTCCCTATAGACACAAGGGAGCCATTCCTGCTCCTGTAGTGAGGAGAAATCCTTACTACAGCTTTGGCGACCATACCAGGCCGATCCTACAGGATCCCTAGGCCAAAATTTCATTTTTTCAAGTTTTTTCAATTTTACCCTAGTTTTCAAAAACAATTCTTGTTAAATCTGTCTTAAATCCTATTTATTTCATGTTTCAGTTACTGCTGAAGCCTTTGTTAGGCAAAACCAAGTCAGATTGACCCCAGTACCAGTTACTGTCGGCCAGATCTGACTCTGTCTCACCAAAAAACCCCATTCCGAAGCAGGGCGCTCTTATCGGGGAAAAAGGTGAGACTGGGGCGCTCTTAATGAGAAAACAGGTGTTCCCAAGGAGCACTTAATCCCAATTTAAGTGCAACTTCAGCCCAGAGACTCATGTTGCGGCTGTTTTTGCATTCTGTATGACCCCCTCACTCATTTCTGAAAAAATCTCGCGGCCCCCTCGCTACATTTGGTTAGAAATGTGCGGCCTATCACACAGAAGTTAAATTTAAGTTTAATTGACAGTAATTTTTAGTTTTAGAGGACTGTTAGTGCGGCCTAGCTGCCTTTGTCCACCATTCCAGGTCATTTTCAGTTTCAGTTTGTATTTTCTGCAAATAATTTCATGAACAATGTGTAAATGTTAAATGAACCATTAAGGCTTAATAAAATGAACTAGTCTAACTAAAAATAACTTTAAAATAACCAACTTGCTTCCCCCTTCCTCCTCTACCCAGTCATCACCCTCCAGGGTATTCTGGGATACGACGAAGGGAAAGCTCGTATAGATCTAGGTACTCCATGATATTTTTCCCAAACCACTAAAACCAGGTGACCTAGATGGTAGAGGGGGTAGAGAAGGAGGGCTTCTCACAGTGCTAAGCATCCTCCCTGTTGACCAACCTAGCATCTGAGAGGTGACCTGAGGATCTAAGGATGGGCTTAGTCCCATTGTGTTGAGAGCCCAGCACCTTCTCTTGGTTGAAGAATAATATCACTGTGAGGTAGACATTTAGTTAGGCCAACAATCCAAGGTTAATCAATGTACTTGTTTACAAATTTCTGTTTATGCTTGCATACAAAACCATGACATGAACTCTACCATGAATTCATAAACCATATTGCAGCAACCAAATACTAGAACAAATAAGAAAACCAACACACCATACCAAATAATTAACCCAACTCAGTTCATGACGCTGAGTAAGCCTTAAAAATTACCAAATGTACACTAAGTTCAATCAATTCTGCAGTCTTTGAGGACATAAGTCCTTGACTGCTTCAAATGTGGAACTTTACTTGGGATTTTCCCAGAAACTCATTGTGAGGAGTACCACAGGAACCCCAAACTAGCTGGTCACTGAGAGGAATTGCCAAGCGAAACGAGAAACAACCCCTTCCGATTGAGTAGAAGCACCCATGAGGAATAAGCCAAGTGCTGTCTTCTGGCGGTCTTGGTGGCCGAGAGACCACCTTCAGCCAATAGGAAGCCATTGAAACTGGGGTCCAAATCTCATACCCACCAGTTTCATACACAAAAACAAACACAATTGATCCTCCATGATCTTCCTCACACCTAAGAGACAAACCACCACCATTTGGAACACTTGATCGGCACCGTCGAAGTTGTTCTCAGCAATCTCCCACACCATCAAAGGGCCACACCACCTCTAATTCTGATTCAGACCCGTATTAGTCTAAACCAGACCTCCACACCGCACCATCAAGCCCCACGGCTAGTGCAAACCTGGATCCATTTTCCGGCCTAACTTTAGCAAGTGGACCCATGTCCACATCACAACCTGCCAACCACAACTTGGCAAGTGGTCCAAGCATAGTCATGCAAACTGTCATTAGCCAATTGCCACCACCCATAGTGACCAGCCAAGCTGGCCCAGTGGTAACACTCGGGGGTAGTGGCCCCTCCACACACACTGCCCCTCTGGCCACACTGGGGGGTAGTGCACCATCCACCTACATTGCCCCCGCCACCCATACCACCCCCCACACAACACATGGGGGCATTGGCCCATCTGCAATGGTGCCACCACAAGCACCCCCATCCATGCAGATGCATTATGCACCTGCAAACCCCACCCCCATTGCAGCCCCATCCCACATCAACTTAGGGTCAATTCTGCCCTTCATGGGTCATCTAAAATTGCCTGAATTGGATAGATTAACTAATGATCCCATCCGCCACCAAGCTTTCTGGCCACCCATAACAACTAAGCTACCATCAGACATCCCAAAGTTTGAAGGAAAAGCCAGGGAATGTCCCCAAAATCACATAATGACATTCCATCTATGCTGCTCATCCAACAGCATCGTAGATGACTTTATCAAGCTGAGGCTGTTCCAATGTGCCCTTACAGGTGCCATGACCAATTGGTACATTGACCTGCCACAAGCCAAGTACCCCGACTTCAACTCCCTAGCCTTCATGTTCCTACAGTATTTTCAACTCCCTGTTAGATATGACAAGGGGGTGGATATCCTATTATTCTGTCGCCAAAGCATCACCACTCACATAACTGACCATATCCATGAGTGGCGGAAACGCCGTAGCTTATGAAAAATCCAACTAGACAACATGATCTTCTTGGATTGATTCCTTAAGACTTTGCTCCCATCCATCGCAAAGGACATCGCATCTGAACATCCCTAATTCGAAGAAGAGACCATACTAAAGGCACAACAATTTCACTTGATCTACTCTTAGTCTGAATACTTGTACACTGTCATTCCAGACGCTCCCCATTCGATTACCTCCTACCGTGATGCACCGGGGGCATCCCACGCTACAGACACCATCATAGGGTCAGCCTCCCAACAACCATAGCCTCGACCGACACCACCTACCATTGCACCACAACCAAGAAACACTGCTAATGTTACTTATCAAAACCAAGCTCCAGAGTATGCTAGAATGATGTCCTAGTCCAGAGCAACAACCTCTTATGCACAACCTGCGCCACTGCAGTAGGCTCAGGCCATGGCTTGGCCAACACAATAGTATGTGGGGAAAATGCCCACATTTGTGGCACCACAACCCCCACAAATATACTATGCACCACCCATGCAATAAGTTCAAGCCCCCGCCCTCGCTCCACCCTCTCTGTTGGGACAAGTGTTCGCACAACAAAACCGTCCCAACCAGTATTCCCCCAACAATAAACAAGGGCAAGCTAGAAACAACCAGCTCCACAACCAAGGCAATAACCAACCATAGGGAGGCGGTCAGCAACCGAACCCTCCCAATAATGCCATGGTAACTGGCCAGCCCAAAACCCCCCACGACAGAATGCACCAAGACACAACGCTCTGTTGCACACAAACCAACCATGTACACTCTGTGATGTTTATGGGAATTACACATTCTTGTGTCCCTTCATGGGTCAAGCTAAGCAGGCCATTCAGAACGAAGCCCAACAGGCTGCCAAAGCTACAAACCAAGCACAACCCAACTCGGCACCTCAAGGACCTCCCCCCATGGTGCTTCAAAACTGACTTCTAGTCCAAGGATTGGTGCCAACTGTACCCCCTCCCCAAGCCAATCCTAATGCTCTGGGGGCACCACCCACGACCGAAACAAGTGTTCACCACCTGCTAGCCATGACAACTGAAGAGGTCAACTTGCAAACTAGAAGAAATCACTAAGGTACCACCATCGAACCTGTTGACTCATCAGAAGCATCCACATCTAAAAGAGTCAACTTACCTCTTCAGCTACCCTTGTTTCCATGCCCCCCCATACGCAGAATCGCCAATAATGCCACAGCTAGAGCTGCAGTTAGCTATAGTATCGTGGATGATTTGGCCCAAACGCCAACTGCCATGTCCCCTCTTGAGGTACTTAAAACGTGCCCAACGCAGCGGAAATCCCTACTAGCCTCCCTAGGGGCTGTAGACCCCTCTGACTCCAAGTTAATCACATTTGACACAAAGAATGGAGAGCCTCACATGCCCTCCACTATTTCCTTCCAAATCCTGGTGTCCATCTGGAACTTGGTTGTGCACTGATGCATAGTGGATGAGGGGGCATCCACGTGCATCATGTCTACCTTGGTTTGGAAGAAGCTTGGATCACCAATTCTACTCCATGACTCTACAGGATTATGATGGACATCCCACTAAATCCCAAGGAATCCTCCCCCATGTTCCCATCACGTTAGCTGAGAAGATAGTCCTGATTGACATTGAAGTCATCAATGCTCAACTAGACTACAACCTCCTCCTCGGAAGGAGTTACATGTACGCCATGTGAGCCGTCGCGTCAACTATCTTCTGCCTCATGATGTTCCCCCACAAAGGGAATATTGTGACGATTGATTAGCTCACCTACCATGATCTGCAAGGGTTAACAACACCTTCCAATGTTATCCCTACCATCACCACAATTGAGCTGCAAGGGGCAACCGCACATGCTAACGTCATCCCTGCAACCAACACCGTGGTTGAAAACACACCAGCCTCCCCATTGTTGAATGTGGGCCCTGGGTTGTTTACTGATACGTCCATGATGGCTCCTTTCTCATTGGTGTCACCACCACCGACACAAAAGAAAAGTATGGACTTGTGCATGGTCTCATCAAGCACCGCTGCACCCAAATAGCAACCGCAGCTGCAACCCCAACCACAACCACAACATCATCTACAGCCACAATGCCAATAGAAACCACAACATCACCCACAGCAGCAGTATTACATGCAGCCGCAACCACAATGTCACCCCCACATGCAACCAGCTAGGAGTTATGTGGGCTCATCTCCAGTCCATACAATTCCCTTCCTCTTTCCCCCACCTGGTGTCATGAGCAAGCCGGTCATGGCCCCCTTAAGCCTACCCAACTTTACGTTGGGGATTTTGGTGTGGTATTTTGATCCACCAGCTCAACCAACAATGCCCTAGGTTGTGTTAACCCCGATGCAACCTATTGTGGTTGAGTCTCACCCTCCACTCGGTCCGCACAAGCCAACCACCGCACCCACACCTGCACCACCCCAACCCAAAAGGGCTAGGGCTAAAAACACCAAAGCCACCGCAAAACCATGACAAGTTCCACCTTGTTCTGTCTGCGAACAACAGGGCCATCCAACTTAGAATTGCCCTGAAATCCTAGTGATTCGTGCGCATCTGGATGCCATGGATATGAACAAAAACATCCCCGTGGTTGAACTCCCAACCGCGCCAGTAGTCAGGAACAAGGCATTGAGGACAAACCATACTTGCACCCTTTGCAGCTTGTATGGACATTACTCCCACCATTTCCAAGACCTGCCCGAGTTTCAAATGGCTCTCGCTGACCTTCGTCACCATTCCCTTGAGTCTAAGATCACCTTGATCGAAGAAGTCCATCCCCCACCTCCTTCTTCAGACACCATGTCCATTTACATGATGTCCAATTCTATAGACCCTCTTGTCTCCACCATCACCGATGGTCCATTAGACCTCTCTCTTTCGTTGTTTCCCCAGCCACCATCACAACCTCAGTTGCAACCTCAACCTTAGTTACCAGGGAAACAGTGGGGTTCATTCCCGATCAACATGATCATTTTCCTTTTCCTTTTCCTTTTTATTTTCCTACCATCCAAGATCATGAGTAAGTCTATCTTGGAAACCCGCAATCTACAGGATTTCACACTAGGAGATCCTGTGTGGTACCTTGAACCATCTACCGTACCTATGAGGCCCTAGGATGTGTTAACTCATGTCCATCCAATTGAGATGACATTGCACCTACCTCCAGGTCCATCAAAGACTCCTCTCGTCTCCAGGTTTACCCCTCTTCCTCCAATAGAGACTGGGGGCAAGGCCACAAAAGCCACAACCAATACCACTTTCATGATATCTAGCACCAGTTTCCATTTTGCCTCGTCGGCTGAGGAAGATCCAGCTAATCTATCCTAGCACCACTTACGCGATGATAGAGATATATGTAAAACCACCTTAGGTTTTACCCCATTCCCTTTAAACCATAGTATGGAATTGGTTCTTCCCATAAATGACCATATTCCATCACCCAGCCTTGCCAATGACCTTCATCTTGGCAAGGGGGCATAACTCTTCATTGACTTTGATGGACAACTCTTGGAGAACCCCCGCAATGGGCTCTACATCAAGAAATTTTATGCTTAAACATCACCAATGAGTCGCTTTATTTTATTTTTCTTGTTTTCCAACATTTTTCAGCACAAATCAGGGGTAGCACCATTAGCTTCTAGTCAAAAGTCATTCAGAACCTGTTCAAGACACCTCTCACACCTCCGGGATCAAATTTTCTTTTCCTTGTGAGACCATCATCTCACGTTTAATAAGTCAATTTTAGGACCATTTCCCACAAGTCACCTCGATTTACGAGCCATGACATGACGATGCAAGTTTCTACGGACCGGTACTCATATCACAATTCCCGACCACAACTCATGCAAGCTATTGGGCCGCTGCCCATTAAGGACTATAATTTTAGCTTTTATTTTTGTATTTTTAACACATAGTTATCTTTTCCATCCACCACACCTTATGTGGACCTTTGGACCATCGTCCACAAAACCCTTTTCTTTTCTTGCATGTATTTTGCATATAAGTGCCCCTAGACTTGTACTCACATCACATGTAGTCAATTCTATCCACCGCAACACATACACACGCTCTCCTGACCTCTGTTCGAGAGTCACCTCAATTTGCGTGCCTCTGCCACACCGTCTCGCAGGCCTCTGCCATGATCTATCCCATGCATGTATTGGTATGTTTGAGAGATTTCTGCTCCATCCATACTACGTGGATGACCTTTCGACCTCTGTCCACTGTCCCAACATGGGGCACCGCATGTGCCACCGCAATCGGTTGACCACATTGGAGTTTCGTTTAAGCTCTTTTCTAACTCCTTAAAACAATGAAAAGATCACCAAGCATAGTTGCTTCCTTTCCCGCTCGCTAAAGCATAGGAAAGGGCATCTACATCATCTCATTTAATTCCTTTTGTAGACCATGTAGACCATTTCATAAAAAGGACCTCCTTGGCACACTCAAGCCAAGACCATTCCCCTCTGCATACTTTTATGCTTTCTCAGGAAGAGGGGCTGCACTTTATGAAAGAGCTCACCACCGGTTGTTGTTAGGCTCTTTTCCAATTGTCTCAATAAGAAAATATTTCTGAGCAAACTTGGTATCATTCATGCTCGTAAAAGTATTTGAATGACCATCCAGTCAGTATAGGTTTAACCTTTTCCAGCCTGATTGGACTACCAACGGTAAAGAAGTCTCTCATCCCCTCCAGGATGGGAGAGCTCTCCTATGTATACTTTTATCCTTTTTCAGGAATAAGAGACTATCAACAAAAAAGAGTCCCCACTGGAGTCTTCTTCGTGCTTTCAGACTCTCTAAAATTGAAAGCACCATCGAGCACTTACCTTCTCGGGCTCACCAAAAATCCATGAGATCGTACCACAACGGTGTCCCTAGACACCACCCCACAGAAAACAGTTTGGAAGCATCCCCAAATTGGGTTTCCTTCGTTCAAAGTACTCTGCAATGTGTCTTTCTTGGATCCCATCAGTATCAAAAGTGTCCACCTCCTCCAAGTATTTCCCATCTGCAACGACAATCCCGATATTATAGCTATGATTCCCTTGAGTTAGTTTCATTTGCTTCCTATTCCGCCCTGCTATCATATTCTGAACAAAGGAAGTTTGAGTCTCCCACTCCCCCCCTGCCCCTATTCATATCTTTCCCTTCCCTCCCCTCCCCCCCAATTCAGTGAGTCAGTCCACAGATTGCTTCACACCTTTCGGTTATCCCTCGCGCTCCTATTCAAGGAAACACCATTGCCTTGACTAGGGACAGGTCTCCCTCTGTCGACGCCAACACACATATTCCAGAGGATAGACCTAGAGGTCCCTATACCTTAGTTTCATTAACATCATTGATGAGTTATTTGGACCACTTGAGAGGAGTCATTAGTGCCTCTTGGGATGGTTGTTTCTCACGTGCTCGACTTCAACTCCATCATCGCACCGTTGAGATTCGTACAGGGTTTGTTCTGCACAATAATTGGTTGAAGACCCCAGATGTAACCTGACTCTAGCACACTGGTGAGTCCACTCGAGGGACCTAAATAGGTTATGTCCCTTGTGATTTTCGGGTTGCATTGGAGACAGTGTTTAGAAGCCCCAGCAGTGCTTCAATATACCTTTATGATTGATACAACATACTTGTACTGTAGAGACTCTAACTCTCAATCAGCGAGTCCACACAGCTATGCACCAGATCCAGCAGACCGTCGGTCATGAAGATATAGCATTCCATGAGAATTCCATGGGTCCAATGTAACAGATCAGCATTGTATTCAGCCTCACATGGAGGCAACCATCATTGTAACATTAGTTGTATATGACTGGCTCTTGTATTTTAGAGCATAGATCAAATTATTCTTTTGACATTGTCACGAGCATGGGAATGCCTGCCTCGTCCATATACATGTCACACATTTCTTGTATCTCACCCACTGATGGGAACCAAATTAATACAAAAACCAAAATCCACCATGCCCCAGCCCCGGAAGCACCACCTCTACACAACAAATCCTATGATGTCCGTCGGCCATACGTTGAGCTCCTTCCCTCACACATCAGGGGGGAATTTGTTAACCCAAAAATCCCCCACATATCTCTCTATGGCCTACACCACCCAAGGACACCATCTCACAACCCCTGTATCACTCCATCAGACCTTCCATTAGACCCCCACACCTCCAAAAGAGCCCAAGGATGAAGAAAATGGCTAAAAACCCCCCAAAAGAGCCCAAAACAGCCCCTTAGGAGTTAAAGCCCTCAAAAAGGGGCTAAAACCCTAAAAGGGGATAAAATTAGGGAGGAAGGGGCTAAAGGCCCAAAAAGGGGCTAAAGACCTGACCAAGGGCTTAAAACCCTAAATTCCTTGGAAAAACTATAAAAGGAGGGTGGAGGGTCACTCTCAAAACACTCCTCCCTTGCCTATTGCTATGCTGCCCATGGATGCTTTGAGACCTTTGCCTCTCAAAACACCCACACTCCCTCTCCTCCATCTCCATCCCATTGAGCCATTGCTCCCCAACCAAGAGAGGTGCTCCCATGAGCTAGAGCATGGTGGCCCATTTCCACCCAAGAGAGGTATAATGTTTCTTTACATGTTTGTTTAGTTGTTTTTGCTTTCTAACCTTGTTTTCTAGTTGCAGGTTTTATCATTGATATTGTTTTGCAGGGTTTAGGGAGGCAGAACCCTAACCCGTTTTCTGTAGAGGGGTTCACAAGGGCTTCATCTCCCCCTTTCTTTTATGTTATTAGCTCATAGTTTAGTCTAGTTTTAGTTTTTTGTCACTAGATTAGCTTAGTTTAATTTACAATAGTAGGAACCTACCCTTGTACCCTATAGGCACAAGGGAGCCATTCCTGCTCCTGCAGTGAGGATAAATCCTCACTACATCCCAGATCAAAGAACAGCTTGAAGCAGTAGATGAAGAAGTGGAAAATGCAGAAATTGTAATGACAACCTTGAATGGTCTCCCTCAGTCATGGGATTCTTTCATCCAAGGAATCTGTGCTAGGAAGAAGCTAATCAAGTTCAATAGACTGTGGGAAGAATGCTCACAAGAAGAAGCTCGAATAGCAGCTCGAGAAGAAAAGATGGGAAGTGATGATCAAGCTCTCATAGTACACTTCAAGAAAGGCAGAAAGGAAAATCATCATCACCAAGGTAACATTCTCATTAGAAAAATAATTTTGTGAAAAAGGACACTTTGCTAGGAATTTTCCCATGAATAAGAGTGGATCTAAGAAGAAGAAGAACTCCAAAAGAAGACATCATGCTCACACTGATGAGGATGATGATCCTCCCAGAAAGAGAGTAAAAAAAGAAAGTGAAGACTCTTTAAGTGATGAAGAATATGTTTTGATCTCCACTCTCATGGGAACCGTCACACATGGAAGCAAAGATTGGCTTATTGATAGTGGGGCTTCCAAACACATGATAGGATTCAAGGAATATTTTGAGAAACTATCTGAACATAATTCACCCCATAAGGTGAAACTTGGGGATGACTACTAATATCCCATAAAGGGTATTGGTGAATCCTCCTACAAGCTAGACTCTAGAAATTCTATGAAAATGAAAGATGTCTTGTTTGTACCAGGAGTAAAGAAGAATATTCTCTCCATATCGGTACTGGATGCAAAAGGCATGAGGGTTGCATTTGTAGATGGCCAAGTCCTCATGTGGCCAAGAGGAAAGACTATTGACGATACAATAGTAATTGGAGAACAAGAAGGAGGATTATACAAATTGAAGGGCCAACCAGAACAAGCTTTGGTCCATGACACAGTAGAGCCAAATGAACTTTGACATAGAAGGCTTGCACATGTGCATTACAGAGCACTACCACTTACAAGCAAAGCTATTGAAGGTCTTCCAGAAATTCAGGACAAAACATGAAGGAGTCTACAAAGGATGTGTGAAAGGAAAGAACACAAAGAAGACATTTCCAAGTAGCGAAAAAAAAGCAAAAGGAATCTTGGAAATCATTCACTCCGATGTATGCGGTCCAATGTCATCCAATTCTTTAAGTGGGTATGTATACTATGTTTCTTTTATTGATGATTTTTCTAGGAAGACATGGATATACTTTATGAAGAACAAAGATGAAGTATTCAGCGAATTCAAGGAATTCAAAGCCTTGAATGAGAACCACACTGAAAACAAGATCAAGACCTTTCGATAAGATAATGGCGAAGAATTCACATCGAATTAATTCAAAGAGTTATATAGAGATTCAGGGATTAAGAGGGAGTTATCCACTCGATATAATCCACAACAAAATAGGGTTGCAGAAAGGAAGAATATAACGATCATGGAAGCTGTAAGAGAAATGCTTCATGATCAAGATCTTCCCAGGAATCTATGGGCAGAAGCTGCCAGAACATCGGTGTATGTACAGAACCATACTCCACACAGATTACTCGAGAACAAGACACCTGAAGAAGTCTTTTCCGGAAAGAAACTAGAAGTCACCCATCTCAGAATGTTCGACTGTCCAGTGTACATACACATTCCAAAAAAAAAGAGAACAAAGTTAGATCCTTCAGGAAAGAAGGGTATATTTGTGGGATACTCTGAAATATCGAAGGCTTACAAAATATACTTCCCAGGATTCAAGAAGATCGACATCAACAGGGATGTAACATTTGACAAAGACTAAGATTACAATAAATCCAAAAAGAGACCTGCTAAAGATCTTGAAGAAACAAAAGCACCTAGAATTCATGACACAACCATGAATGAAGAAACTCAAGAAGAAGATCGAGAATTTGAAGAACTCAAGAACCTGTAGATCCACCTCAGGATAAAAATCCTCACAAGAGGAAACCTGCTTGGGTACGAGAAGCTATCCAAGGTGCAGAAAGATATGGGACTCTAGAAGAGAATCATAGAGAAAGAAAGAGGACCAGGTCCTACACTGGGTATGTAGCTTTATTGTGTGACTTTATCAATAAATAACCTTCCAACTATGAAGAAATGGCATAAAGGAAAGAATAGAAATATGCTATGATCAAAGAGTATGAATCAATAATGAAGAATGATGTTTGGGATGTTGTCCCAAGACCAGAAGGGAAGTATGTTGTAACTTCCAAATGGATCTACAAGATCAAGCATGATGCAGATGGAAGCATAGAGAAATATAAAGCAAGATTCGTGGCTTGTGGCTTCTCACAGAAAGAAGGAATAGATTATGAAGAAACCTTTGCACCTATAGCCAGATACACTTCCATCAGATTAGTACTTGATCTAGCTGCAATGATGAAATGGAAGATACACCAAATGGATATCAAGATTGCTTTCTTGAATGGTGTAGTGGAAGAGGAAGTGTATGTAGAGCAGCCACGAGGTTTTGAGACACATGACAGGGAGTCTCATGTGTGTAGATTGAAGAAATACCTGTACGGTTTGAAACAGGGACCCAGGACATGGTATGGAATAATTGATGGCTTTCTATCCAATTTGGGCTTTACCAAAAGTAAAACAGATTCCAACCTTTACTACAAGGTTGAATATGGCAACCTAGTGATACTCCTACTGTATGTAGATGATCTGTTTGTAATAGCTATGGATGGGTTTATTTCTGATACGAAGAGGAACCTTGATGTCGAGTTCGAAATGAAGGACTTGGGTATGATGCACTATTTTCTATGCATGGAGGTGTGGCAGAATGTGGATGGAATATTCCTTGAACAAGGGAAGTATGATGTAGAGATCCTAAAGAGGTTCAGGATGATGGATTGCAAGGCCATGACCACACCTATGGCATCGAACCTGAAGCTATTGAGTGATGCTTCATGAGAAGCGGTTGATGCTACGATGTATCGTTAGATGATTGGGTCTTTGATGTACCTAACGAACACAATACCAGATATTTGATTTGCTGTGAACACCTTGAGCCAGTTCCTGATAGATCCGAGACATGTTCACTTGATTGCTGCAAAGCATATTCTGAGATACCTGAGAGGTATAGTTGATTATGGGCTCAAGTATGAGGTGAATCAAAAGATTAACCTGGAGGGTTATGTTGATTCATATTGGGCAGGCAGTGTGTCATGTCCCCAAGCCTTCGACTGGAAAAGAGGACGCGATCTAATGGCTATAACAGACCGGGCTAACTGCCCATGAACATG
>LPNX010467012.1:48091-58093 GCA_001517045.1 Pseudotsuga menziesii | reverse complement strand
AAGCCAACACCCTTGCTCCCAATACAGTTCGAAAACCAACAATTGCACTCCGGCAATTAATTCAGCTCTCACAGCTTAAACAGGAAAACGAATTACACAGCCCCAATGAAATAGCAAAAACGGCTCACAACGTGGGGGAAGACGCACAGTCCTGTAGCTTATAAGTGAGCACAAATCATAGCAGGGAAAAACGCCCCAAACAGTCTGTGCGTGAGACCAATAGTCAGTGAGACAGCCAAAAACGTGAATGGCCCTTCACAGTCATGGTGAAAACACATGAAATCACAAAAACGTGAATGGAAAAATGCACCAGCAGCTCCAAAAACGTGAGGAAGACAACCCAGGCCCTGGCATTACAAAAACGACCTCCCATCCATGGGAAAAATGAAGCTAACAGCCAAAACGTGAAATCCAAACACACAGGAAAAACTTCAGCTGCTCCCCAAAGCCCCAACGTGAAGAAGAATGGTCTGGAAAATGGAAAACGTGGGTGTATGGCAGAATGGCCTGCGTTTTTGGACATCTTCCTTGCCAAGGAAGTCAGAACACGTTTTTCCAAAAATGGGTCTCTGCCCAATTCGAATTTGGTTGCCCATACTCTTCCCCTTCCATGCAATAACTGCCTCAACCACCAGCAGTCTTTCTTCAATGAAAGTGGTTGGGTAAAAACAAGAAGAAGTCACATGGGTATTTTCCCTTATTGGCTAAAGTTGGACAATTTCCCCACATCCTTACCCTTGGAAGATCATGCCCCATTCGATTTAGTTGCCGCGGTCGTAGCTGGTTGTGTTCATTTTAATTACTTATAGATGCATATTTACATGATGCTGAAACTTAATATGTGCCGCACGCCCCGATATTCAATCGGTGACGATTTAAATCCCAAAACATAGCATAACCAATCAATGGTGGGGCCTTGGCCTTTAGTTCCACACCATGATCATTACAATATATACATCATATACATCTAATGTAACGGGGTCAAGACCGGGACGTGACATTCCCCTCCCCCTTCAATAGCACTGTCCTCAGTGCTTTACAAAATTGAACAAAAAGTTACACTGGCATCGCCTCAGTGTTCCGCAGAATTGAACAAAAATGGATGTGCCAATCACATGGCATCCTCTAGCTCCCATGTAGCCTCTTCAGATCCGAAGTGCTCCCATTGCACCTTTACCTGACCTATGGCTCGGTTCCGGAGCATTGTGACCTTCCTGTCGAGGATGCGCATTGGCTCGATTCGGAACTCTCCCTCGGGTTCCACCTGAATCACATCCCAATTTATCACATGGTTAGGATCATGTACATATCTCTTAAGCAAAGAAACATGAAAAACATTATGAGCTCTAGTGCTAGCAGGCAATGCAAGTCTATATGCAACTGGCCCTATTCTTTCAAGCACTTCAAACGGCCCACAATATCTTCGTGACAACTTGGCACAACTCCCAAGCTTCAAGGAACTCTTCCTTGCCCTCACTCTGAGGTAAACATGATCTCCAACACTGAACTCCCTGTTCATCCTATGCTTATCCACATAGCTCTTATGTCTGTCCTGTGCGGCTTTCAGCTTCTGCCTGATCTTTACAACCTCTTGCTCCATTTCCTTGAGCAATTCTGGTCCAAGCACAATCCTGTTCACTGGATTATCCCAAGTCATTGGTGTTCTACACCTTCTTCCATACAAAGCTTCATACGGACTCATCCCCAAGGATGCTTGATGTCCATTATTATAAGCAAACTCTACCAAGTGTAAGTAATCTTCCCACTTGGTTGGTTTGTCCATCACGTACATGTGAAGCATATCTTCAAGCACCTGATTAACTCTCTCGGTCTGCCCATCTGTCTGAGGATGGTATGCAGTGCTGAAGTTTAGCTTTGTACCCAAATCTGCAAACAATCCCTTCCAAAAGTTGGAAGTAAACTTGACATCTTGGTCAGATACTATTGCCTTTGGCAATCCATGCAATTTGAATATCTCCTTCATGAAGATCTTTGCAATGTCACCAGCCTCATACGTAGACTTAACCGGTATAAAACGTCCTGCTTTAGTCAACTTGTCTACCACAACCATGATAGAATCATGCTGTCTCCAAGTCATCGGCAACCCTGTAATAAAATCCATGGAAATAACTTCCCATTTCCATTCCGGAACTAGCAAAGGCTGCAACAAACCTGCGGGATGTTGGTGCTCAACCTTCACCTGTTGACATTTCATACACCTTGAAATGTACTCAGCCATATCCTTTTTCATTCCTGGCCAAAAGTATTGCTTTCTAGCTGTAGCAATTGTCTTCTGATATCCTGGGTGACCAGAATACGGAGCTTGATGGATTTCATCCATGACAACTCTTCTCAGATCTGCCACATCTGGAATATAAATTCTGCCTTTATAAGTGAGAATCCCATATCCTTCCAATTTATATCCCTCGTACCTCTTCTCAAGACTTTGCTGCTGCAATTTGTCTTTTACTTGCTCATACAACTCGTCTCCAGCAACATGATCAACGATCTGCTGCCTCAAATCTGACTGGAAAATACTAAGAGATGCCACATGCATTTCTTGCATTTTCCTGCTGAGCGCATCAGCTACCTTATTTTCCTTTCCCTTTATGTGCTTGATTTCAAAATCAAACTCACATAAGAATTCTAGCCATCTTGCTTGCCTAGCATTCAAAGTAGGCTGATCAAATAGATACTTTAGTCCACAGTGATCTGTTCTGAGCTCAAATCTCCTGCCCATCAAGTAATGTCTCCACATCTTGAGAGCATGTACTATGGCTGCAAGCTCTAGATCATGAGTGGCATAGTTATTCTCATGCTCCTTCAACTTTCTTGACTCATAACATATCACGTGGTTATCCTGCATAAGGACTCCTCCAAGCCCTTGTCCACATGCATCGGTACATACCACAAAATCTTTCTCTGGATCTGCAACTTTCAATACTGGTGCACTGGTGAGAAGACTCTTCAATCTCTGGAAGCTTTCTTCACACCTCGATGTCCATTCAAACTTCATCCCCTTCTTTTGCAAAGAAGTGATAGCATGTGCAACTTTGGAGAATCCCTCAATGAATCTCCTGTAGTATCCTGCAAGTCCCATGAAAGATCTTACATCTGTCACATTTCTTGGAGTAGGCCAATTCATAATGGCTTCAATCTTTTCAGGGTCCACAGATATACCCTCTTCGGAGATAATGTGATCCAAATACTGAATTCTATCTCTATAGAAGTCACACTTGCTCAGTTTTGCATACAACTGATGCTCCCTAAGCACTTGCAATGTCAATCTCAAATGCTCTTCATGCTCTTCCTCATTCTTAGAATAAACAAGAATGTCATCCAGGAAAACAAGAACAAACTTATCCAAATACCTGCTGAAGACACTATTCATAAGGCACATAAATGTAGCTGGCGCATTTGTGAGACCAAATGGTACCACTACAAACTCATAGTGCCCATATCTTGTCCTGAAGGCGGTCTTATGAATGTCTTCATCCTTGATTCTCACCTGATGGTATCCAGACCTCAAGTCAATCTTGGAAAATACCTTTGCTCCTCTCATTTGATCAAAGAGGTCATCAATCCTAGGCAAAGGATATTTATTCTTCACAGTAACCTTGTTCAACTGTCTGTAATCAATACATAACCTGAGTGTACCATCTTTCTTCTTTACAAACAAAACCGGTGCTCCCTAAGGAGACACACTCGGGTGAATGTACTTCTTGTCCAACAACTCTTGCAGTTGCATCTTCAATTCTAGCATCTCCGGAGTACTCATTCTGTAGGGTGCCTTGGACACTGGTGCTGCTCCTGGCACAAGTTCAATTGTGAAATCAATGTCCCACTTTGGAGGAAGCCCTGGAATCTCATTAGGAAACACATCCCTGAATTCCCGTAACACTTGATAGTCCTCCAACCTAGGAGTTTCATCTCTCGTTTCCTCCAGAATCTGAGCTGCATACAACTGGCAACCCTTCCTACAGAACTTCTTCAACTGCATAGCTGAAACCTGTCGTACTGAGATTACCTTTGGAATTCTTTTCACAACCACTAAGTTCCCTTCTTCATTCAGGCATTCAAAAGTCTTATTATAGCAATCAAGCTTCACCCTATGAGCTTCTAACCAATCCATTCCAATGAGAAAATCATAGGAACCAAGCGGTAGAACATTCAAATCTACACGAGTGACCAATCCATTCATGACCAGTGGACACTTCTCTACCACTTCACTAACCTTCCTCTTAGTTTGGGTGGCTAACTGAACTAACCAAGACTTCCTATGCTTTACTTTCTTAAAAGCACAAATATCCACTACTCTAGGAGTAATGTTACTGTGAGTAGAACCAGGGTCAATCAAAATAGAAACAGATTGCTCAACAATCTTACCTGCTACTTCAACCACAGCTGACTGGTGATCTGCCTGACAGTCCTCCAGTGCCGCATAGATCCTAGGAACTGCCCTTGCTACTTGACCCACTGTTTCTGATTCTTGAACGTTATAAGCTGGCCTTGCACTCTCATTCTCGAGTGGACAATTCCTGCGCATGTGGGGTCCTCCACATTTCCAACATTGAAGTGGCCCTCTATTTTGTTGTGGACCTTTAGGCTTTTCTCCGGTCGCTCCAACTGGTTTACTCGCAGCTTGAGATGGCTGCTTCTGCTAATTCCTGAAGCTAGAAGGTTTAAAACCTTTCTTTCTTTGGTCAAACTTCTCATTCTTCTTTTCCTTCCATGCCTTATGGTAATCAGGTTTACCTTTGCTTTGCTCGTAACAATACTTATCCTTCCTTATTGCTTCTTCAAGAGTTCTAGGCTCATAAAACTCAATCCTATCTTTGTAAGACTGAGGTAATCCACTCAGAAAATGCTGGACCTTCACTTTTTCATCTTTGATGTACCGGACATACCTCAACAGCTCCAAAAACTTGTTAGCATACTCCTCCATGGTCTGCTGTCCCAATCTCAGCTCATGGAACTCCTTGATCTTGTCATCATAATACCTGTCAGATAGGTATTTCTGCTTGAAATACTTCTTGAACTGCTTCCACTTCAGTCTCCTTTCACTGATCCTCTTCACTTGCTTGAAGTGTTCCCACCAAATGGATGCCCTTCCGTTCATATTGAATATGGCAACTCTTGCCTTCATGTTTCCTGAATAATCATGCACTTGAAAGTACTTTTTAATACCAAGAAGCCAAGCTTCAGCCTCTTGTCCAGTCTTTATCTCACCATCAAACGTAGGAGGTTTTGCCTTTTTAAACTCATCACGAGAGCGATCCCTATGGTGTCTTTTTCTTTTTCTTTTATGAGAAGAAAAGCTTGAATCCCCACTGGACTCTTCAGAATCAGATGACCCACTAGGAGTCCTTCTCCTTCTCCTAGTACTGCTCTTATTGCCTTCTGGTCTTGCTGTACCTTGTCCAGAGTCTATCTTCTTATGCAAGTCTGTCAAACTCTACAACATTGCAGCATTCAGCTGATGTTGCTCTTCTTGGGATTTAATCAGGCTTCTCATAGTGGCTGCAACATCAGACGGTGTCTCTTGGAATCTCCTCCCATTAGACTCTATGTCATCGTTTCTATTTCAGACATTTTCTCCCATGGCATCTTCTGCTCTCTCGTAAGAATCCTGGGCATCATACCCATCCTGGGTTCTCATACTGAACCGCAACTTACTTATCAATTGTACTACTTGGAATACTTCCCTGGAAGGTGACTATAATTCTGCAAACGTGTTAATGACAACACAATTGTTAGATGCATAAAATTGATATAAATCATAATCATTTACCTTTTCTGGAAATAATCATAAAATAACAAATGCCCAAACACACCAAATTTTCTTCCTCAAGGAATGACTGTCTGAGGGGGACGACGGGGGTCAAGGGGGCTTGCCCCCTTGTGGGGGTCGAGGGCAGCGCCCTCGTTTTTTTTTTTTTATGTAAATTATTGAATTTTGCGCAATCTGGCGCATTAGATCACTGCCAATTTCTCATTTTTCGGCCCCGAAAATTCCCTTGAAAACAGCTCAAAAATCCCTCTGAAATTAGTTGAAATCGGCCCCCAAAACTATCCTTCCTTCCGCAGTATCGGCTCTTGGAAGCATCAGCACACCCGCTGAATCGGCTCCTCCACCATTCTCCCTTCCGCCGAATCGGCCCTTCCACCATTCTCCCTTCCGCCGTATCGGCTCCCTGGAAGCTATAACCTTCCGCCGTATCGGCTCCGGTTCCATTCTCTCCTCCGCCGAATCGGCTGTCGGCTGTATCTCGGATCGGCTGTCGGAAGCCTTTGGAATCGGGTGGTCTTTTCATCTTCGCAGCTGCAACGACGGCTCCCCCGGAAGTTCCATCCTCCCGCAACGTCGGCTCGCGGAACGTTTTCCCTTCCGATCGGCGCGCTTTCTCTTGCGGCGTCGGTAGTCTTTTGATTGGCCGGCAGATGCCTTCCGCTTCCGCAACGGCGGATGCTCGAAAGCTTCGAACCTTTCGCAACGGCGGCTCGCACAAAGTTCCAAACCTTCCGACGTCGGGCGTCGGCTGACTCTCGCATCGGACGTCGGACCATTCTCCCTTCCGATCATTCCAACAATTAGCCAAATTTTCAACTTTCTTTTGCTGTGTCGGCTGTCGGGTGACTCTTGGACCGGACGCGAGATTGCTTCGCCACCTGCAACAGCGGACGGAAGACTTTACCCATCCTTCCACAACGGCAGAAGTTCACTTCCTCCGATGGCCCAACCGTTCCATACTTAGCCGAATTTTTAACTTTTCTGTGGCGTCGGCGATCGGGTGAATTTTGGGTCGGAAGCATGATTGCTTCGCCGTCCGCAACGTCGGATGGAAAAGACTTCTAACTCTTCCGCAACGGCATAATACAACCCGAACTTCTTCCGCAACGGTCGGATGGAAAACTTCGTGAAACCTTCCGCAATGGTGGATAGGGACTTCACGAAACCTTCCGCAACAGCAGACAGGAACTTCGTGAGACCGTCCGCAACGAAGGACAGGGAACTCCATGAAACCTTCCGATTGTTCACACTTAAACAGAAATTTCCCAATTTTCAAATTTTTCAAATTTTTCACAGTCTTCCACATTCAGACTTCTGCTGGGCAGAATGAAATGTAACCCCTGTTATTGCATCTTGGCGGCTCATGCAGGCCCATGCTACAACTCAATGCTCTGATACCATATTGTCATTTCCCCAAGCCTTCGACCGGCAAAGAGGACGCGATCTAATGGCTATAACAGACCGGGCTAACCGCCCATGAACATGTACAGACTTAAATAAAATTCATAAACGGAATGCTTAAAGAGAATTTGAACTAAAAACATGCACACAGGAATGTTTATCACACATAGATGCATTTTTATCATCATATACAGCTACAATTACTTATCCTTGCACAATGGAATCAACATGCAATTAAACAAGCATTCATTCACATGTTCATCAATTTCCATTAACAGAAATTATAGAATTGCAGAGGTAAAATGCACAAGATCACTTATCTTATAATGAACTTCTTCCGCAACCAGCTACGTCGCTGCAACGTTCCTCCCAACCATAGGCCAGCGTGCTCATCAATCTCTCAGCAACGCTGCCACCCCCGAGCTGGGCATGATTCTCCAAGGAATAAGGGAACTAGCAGGATTACACATAGCCAGGATACACAAAACACATAGCCAAGCCAACCAAGTTGGGTTTATCAGGCCATTAAGGAGCTAAAGAAGGCAATTGCTAAGCTGGTGAGCTCATTACTGTTGGGCACGTGGGCAGACCCGGGTTAACGCTTATACGGCACACCAACAAAAGACCCACTGTGTTGGCCCTTTCGGCAACAACCTACACGCAGGTTGCAGTCTCACCCGAAACAGCAATGGGGTGCCGCAGAATCAGGTTTCTGCATGCAGAGAGGGGTATTACTGTACCTTAGCCTTTCTAAACAATTATTAATCAACTTCTTGTTAACTTATCATTCATTCACATATAACTTCATAGCATAATAAACAAACCAAACTTGCATAACCCACTACGGGGAATTCACAGCGAAGCTTAGTATTAGCAGAGATCTTATATTATCAGATATATTCAGTTTAGTGCATGAAAATGACAGAAACAGAAACAACACAACAAAACCACGACACCAAATATAACGTGGTTCACCCCCAGTGTAGGGGCTACGTCCACAAACTGCATTTTATTCCTCTTTCCTCAAAACCACAGTTTATCTGCGCACTCAGCTGCAGATTCCTTCAGCTCTTAATAGCCGCGCACACAGCAGCAGGCTTCTGCACACACAGCTTCAGATCTTTCTTCCTTCCTTACAAAACCCTCTGCGCACACAGCTGCAGAGGTCATCCACGCACACAGCTGGGACTTGTCCTTTCCTTACAAAAACCAACCTTACTTCGCCTTATCTTTCTTTACATCAAAAAGCCTAACCTATCCATTTTCCATAAGCGCTTATTTATACTGTGCAGTTTTACAAAAACCATGATCTTAAACCATGGGCACCCACAAAAACCCTAAACCCTGAGTTTAAACCATGGGTTTATTACAAAAAGAGAGGGTTTTGACTTACCCTGACACCCCTAAGACTATTTTGACCCATAGCTCCGCTTACAAATTTCCTAACTAACCGCGGAGTTACCCAATATGGAGTATGCGCCCCAACAGGCCCCTAAGACTCACTAGTGGCCCGTCCCGGGACATGCTGCAACTTCTCTGGTGGACGAATCTTCTGTGCGAGGGTCTGGAAACGACTGGTGAGATTATGCAGTATTTCATCAGTGGCTTGCTCCTTTTCCACCATCTCCTGTAATACTGAAGAAGAGTCTGTATCAGCATTTTCCTGCGCAAAATTGTCATATGTCTTCAAAATTTTGAGCCGGCTTTCCGCAGCATTGGTCAACTCTAAGGCTTCATCAACCAGGGGCTGTAGTGCACTTTCCAGCATTGTCACCTTCGTCCTGCAAGACTTGATTTCCTGTTGAAGTTCCTTGCTGCGTTTTACTTTAGCCATCTTCTGCATAGGTGGCAGTGTCTTGATCTCTATTCGGACTGCATCGAGCTCATCCTGGTGTAACTTGATGGTTTCCTGAATCTTCCCTACATCGGGATGATCCTGTAGATTTGCCCAGGCTTCTATGCTGTCTTCCATTAGTTTTGTGACACTAGCCATGTTGTCTGATATTTTTGTTGCTGAAGCCTTGATATCCTGCTGGCGCTGTTCTCGGACCTCTGGAGGAGTCTCAGGGGGAATGCGCAGTTGAAGTTCTGCAATCTGTTGCTGATATTCTATCTTCATCCGTTCCAATTCACTGTGGGACTGCTGGGCATAGTCTTTCATCTTAGCAATCTTCTGCTTTGGTTCCTCTGTTTCCTGTATGTCGGAGTCAGACAGACTCCGACATGCCTCATCCAACGCTTGCAGTAGCGTGGTTGTTGTCTGCTCGGCCTCTTTCTTCTGTTGCTTGATCTCTTGTAGGCGTGCGGCGGAAGTTTTGTTTTGCTTGATGGATTCTTCCAGTTGGATTTGTGACACTTGAGCTCGGGTATGGATCTCCTTTGTAATCGCAAGCTGTTGGAGGTGCAACTCTGACATAGGTATCTTTGTATA
Source organism: Pseudotsuga menziesii (assembly GCA_001517045.1). Lineage (NCBI taxonomy): Eukaryota > Viridiplantae > Streptophyta > Pinopsida > Pinales > Pinaceae > Pseudotsuga > Pseudotsuga menziesii. The sequence continues at coordinate 48,470 of LPNX010467012.1, read as the reverse complement.
ATCAAGCTCTGCAGTTATATTTGTCGAGGGTCGAGAATTGATGTCAGGCTGCATCAGAGTTGCACTTGAAACCTGTCCCTGGGGATCCCTAAGTGGCCATTGCCTACTGTCCTGCTGCGGGGGTGCCATAGTGCTGCTTGCCGCAGTACTGGGTGCTGGTTTTGCGATTAGCTCTTTTAACTCTGATACCCTGGTTGCGAGAGCTGCGAGGCTGGCAAGATGTAGCTACGCGAATTCAGACCATTTTTTAGTAAGCACCAATGTAGATTGTTCAAGAGCATGCTCCAGTGCACTCATCGTGACAGAGGCTTCCTCCTCGATATCTTTATCCTTTGATGCCTTTACCTTTTTGCGAGGCTGCGGCTTGGTTACCTTGGCT
>LPNX010467012.1:0-35288 GCA_001517045.1 Pseudotsuga menziesii | reverse complement strand
ATTTTCTAGTGTTTCATAGATGCATATTTCCAACTTAGTCCAAGAAGTTTAAAGAGTTTGGTTTACATATGCATATAGTCCAAGAATGTGAGTATGACCATTAGCAGGTAGTCATGTGCAAAAAAATTCAAAAGCACGGCATATTGTCATCTTCTTCTTGTCTTTTTCATCTTTCCAAAATCCAATCCATACACCAATGTAATTTAGGATATAAACAAATGGGAAACAAACTGGTTAGTCTTTTGGTTTATTATTTATATATGTTACTTTTAAGTTGTAAACATGTTGATTATTGTTGTAAAGTTTAAGGTTGTTAAATATTTATTTTATAATTATTTTATTAATGAAATTTTATTAATATATAAATAATTATCGAATGTATAAATTTGTTTATTTTTAATGGTTGTGGTTGTATTATTTAGGATAATATATGTTTTGTTTGCTTATTGTTGATAATTTTATTTTTGGGAGTTTTGTTGTTAAAATTTTTTTATGGTTTTTTTTTGTTTGTTTTTTAAGGTGAAGGCTTTAAAAAAAAATCTTCTTTTTAGCTAAGCAAATTGTATGGTAAGTCTAGATCTAATACGTTTGTACATTTCCCTAGATTTATAGTTATATTTCTGGATAATTGGTTCTTGTTAAGATAAAGATATTTTAGCTACTTAATGTAGACAATAGAATTAGGGATCCTTCCAGTGAAATTATTTCCACCAAATCTAAAAGCCCTAAACTTTTAAGTTGCCTCATTTCCATTGGGATATTTCCTTGTAAGCTATTGTTTTCCATATATATTCCCTTAGATGATTTGAATGTTTGTACAATTGACGAGGGAAGCAGATAAAATCCTATGGTACTTCCATTAAATTAATAAAAGGAATGCCGCATTGGGATAAAATTAAATTGTTAAGAGATAGTTATGGAATGGAATTTGGAGATTCTTTTTTATTCCTCATATTCTTCTAGTTAAATGGGTTTAATTGTGAGTTATCCATGTTTAGCTACATGTTATCACCAACATTCTTTTTGTTATCCATTTATCAACTATAAATTATTTTTTATATTCTTTTTCTTTTTTATCTCACATTGTTCTAGTTATCTTCCATGAATGGCTCGTTATCCATTCATTACCTATTCATTAACTAGCTACTAGTTTTTTTTTTAATGTTTATTTTGAATTTTGAACCACTGCCATAAAATCGATCTCAATAGTACACTTGTCTCGTCCTCATCTATAAATGAAAAGCTTACACCGTAATCCACCCCAAATCTCAAATAAAAACATCTATAGACATAAAAATTAAGTAGTTAATTAAGTTTATCAACATTCACCAACCAATAAACTTATAATTATACTAGTATAAAATCCAAAAAAATTCATATATATTCATTTATTCATATTAAAAAATAAATATATAATAAAATTAATTTTCCAAACATAATATAATTTTTTTTTTCTCTTAACATAAATGAAGCGAAAGAAAACTAATAATGATCATCCTATAAACTAAGCCATAACACACAAAATTTACTTTGAAACTTTGAATTTATAAAATTCAAAAAACACCCTTAATTTTTTTCAAATATAACAATATATCTATGTGCATTTGTGTATATTTTTTTAATATAAATATATAATTTTTTTACTTAAATTAGTTTTTCAAAAATATTAATATATCTTATGTGTATTTGTGTATATTTTTTTAACATAAATATATAGGTTTTTTACTTAAAATATTTAAACAAATGTTGTTAGTTTTTCAAAACATGTTTACTTGATTTTTTCAAAAATATCAATATATCTTATGTGCATTTGTGTATATTTTTTAAACATAAATATATAGTTTTTAAACTTAAAATACTTAAATATATATAACAAATTTATTAAAAAAATTAAATATTACTTGAATATAAAAAAATTAAACTTTATTATTTTAATCTTAATTATCATACTCAAAATAATATTTCTTTTCAAAACTATATATAACTAAGATAAAATTGCTTAACAAAGATGGTATTATATTTCTACATTTTTCAAAAAAGTGTTGAACCATATTTGTATCATAAAAGTTTTTACTCTATTACTTTTAGAGTATTAGTCTTTATTAATTATATTAAAAAAATGTTTATTTATTTAAATTTAAATTGAATATTTAAAAAAGAGGATTTTAAAGAGAAATCATCATTTATTTAAATTTATATTAATATTTAAAAATTATAAATTTTATAATAATTATTTTAGTTTATAAAAAATCTACAAAATAAAATAAAATATTAATTATTTTTATACCTGGTATATAAAACAGAGTAATCAGTAAAAACATGCTTTGAATTCCTACATAAATAGATAAATTAAAATAATAATAATCATTTATTTAAAACTCTAATATTTCAATAATTTTAATTAAACTCATTTTTTTTACTTCTATTTTAAATAATAATAAAAATCCTATTGAAAATAATATTCTATTTTTGTTAGACTTACTTTCTTCACCAATATTTTAAATAAAAATCCAATTAAAAATAATATTCCATTTTTATTGGATGCATTTTGCTAATGAATTCAAACGTAACATTTACGTGCCAAGAAGGATCAAGAAATAAAAAAGTAACGATAAATTCAAGCGTAAAACATACAGAGGGATAAATAAAAAGAATACCGCACTTGGATTGAAAAGTGAGCAAAATCCAAAAGTCAAGCTTTCTAGACTACATTCACCATGATGGATAATTACTTTCTAGACTACATTGACGTGCCTAAGTTAGAACCTTCAGGCAAGAAGGAAACATTCGTGGGATATCACAAGTATTCAAAGGATTACCAAATATACATCAAAGGATTACCAAATATACATCTTGGGATCGATTCAACCTTTGAAGAAGAAATGTCTATCCTAAAAGGAGGAGGATAATATATGGAGATCGATGACAATGAAGAGATTAGATCATATCCCCCTCCAAACATTAAGAGGGAGTCTGAAGAAATGAATAAACCAATCGGTCCCATTGATCTAGTCGAGCCAGATGATGCTCCCATAGATATGGCAGTAAGCCGAAAAATACCTAGATGGGCACGACAGATTTTGTAGAAACTTCACATGGAGTAGATGGGAGCACTTATTAATACAAGGCCATAGTGTTTCCAGATGTTTCTCTCATAAACAAGGAGTCGATTATGATGAGACATTTGCTCCTATGACTTGACACACTACCATCAGATCAATTATTTCTATTACTTCAACTATGGGATGGAAGTTGTATTAGATGGATGTCAAGACAACCTTACTCAATAACATTGTTGATGTATTACTTCTTGGGATTAGAAGTATGATAAAGGCAGAAGAATATTTTCCTAAGTAAAGGAAAATACACCATGAATATGATGAAGAGATTCAGAATGTTGGACTGGAAGCACATAGATACTCTGAGGGATACAAATTTGAAGAAGCCGAGAGATTCTACTTCAAATTCAAATTTGATCTATCCCAGTATGTATCGCCAATTGATTGGGACCTTGATGTATCTGACAAACACCAACCCAGATAATTATTTTGTTATGAATGCTCTCATTCAGTTCATTTGCGAACCGAGGCAGAGTCACTGGATTGTTGCAAAACATGTGCTCAGATACTTACATGGCATTGTGGGATATGGTATACGATATGATTTAGAATGTGACTTGAAATTGCAAGGGTTTATAGACTCAGATTGGGCCAAATCCACTACCGATAGGAAGAGCACTTTAGGATATTGTTTTAGTTTGGGTTCTGCAATAATTTCCTGATGCAGTAGGAAGAAGAACTCAGTAGCTCTCAGTACTGCAGCGGCCGAGTATATCACTTCTATCTCAACATCCTAAGAAGAAGTTTGGCTTTGTAAACATCTTGTAGGATTGTTTGGACAGATTCCAGAGCCAACTGTGATTCACTGTGATAAGTATATTTGTGTGCAGATGTCAGTGAATCCTGTATTTGATGACAAGTCGAAGCACATAGAGATTCAATATCACTTCATACGTGATATGGTGTAAAAAGGTGTGGTCGAGCTGTAGTATATTCCGACAAATGACCAGACTGCAGATGTTCTCACCAAGCCTCTTCCCATGGTGAAATTTGAATAATTTCGCAAAAGACTTGGAGTAGAAGAGAATGTATACCTCCTTAAGAGGGAGAGATGATTGAGAGACACTTACCATACCTTTTCCCAGGTACCTCTTCTCATCTAGGTTCCCATCCAGGTTTGGGAGAAATCCCATTGGCAGATGAGACAAACAAGTAGTAGATGGTCAACTTCACACAGGTGCCTCTATTGGTCCATATGCTTAGCTAGGTATGGGAGAAATCCCATTGGCATATGAGTTGGACAGGTAGCATATGGTCATTTGGTTGCACATGTACCTCTACTCGTTCAGGTTCTCATTCGAGCATGGGAGTACCCCATCGATAGATGAGACGAACATGTAGTAGATGGTCATGCACATTTACTTGTTTAGGTTCTCATCCAGGTATGGGAGTACCCCATCGACAGATGAGATGAACATGTAGTAGATGGTCATATAGATTTGCTTGTCCAAGATTCTCTATCCCGGTATGTAAGTTTCCCATTGCCAGTAGAGAAAGACATGTAGCAAAATATTTTCTCTTAGACATCCTAATAGAACAAATTTAGGAAGACAACCTTCAGTACGTTTAGAGATGATAGAGACAATATAGATGTATAGATGAAACACAGATGATCATGATGCTGATGAATACCGAAGAATACCTTCCTTGTTGAGAGGGAGTGTTGGAGTTTTTGCAACTTCAGAAGGCATTCTTATTGTACTTGTATTGTACTCTTTCGAGAGTTGAACTTGTTGTAATTATTCATACTAACCATAGAAAGAACAATATAAACCTTGGGGTGAAAATCTAGCAAGAAAATAAATAAAATAAAATTATAACATATAAAATTATATTGCTCCCCCAAGTGAATTCAGCCCCAGTTAAATTCATAATGGGAGAACAATATAAATAGGAGGTGCCCCTCCTCATTATTTCATATAGCAGCAACACAATAGCTCAAAGAAGTTCGCAGTTTTCTAGGAGAGAGAGAAGTTCACATATACTATAGAAGAATATTGTTTCCAGGGTTTCTATATTTGGAAAGCTTTTCCATATTTTTCTCTTCCTTTTTTAATGTACTCTGATCTCTGAATTATTATCTCTAGACGAAGGTTGCTGGGTTTTCTCCCATTTGGGTTTCCCAGGTGAAAAATACTTGTGTTATTGTTCCGTGCTATGCCTATATTCTAGTGATCCTATTGATGAATGCAATCAACATATACTACTATAATCTTAAGAAAATATAACAAGCTTTCATCCCATGAATTCTTCAAATCATATTAGGATTGGTATGCACTTTGGAATCAAGGAAAATTGACACAACTCTTTAATTCAATTCACCATTAGATCTACTGTGTAATGATGAACCATCCATATTTACAACAAAATTACAATATTTTACTATGTCGGTTTTTCTTTTATTATTTTATGAGCAAACATGGAATTTTTTAATAACTTTTTAAAAGGTTTGAAATTTTTATTTTATGAGTTGGAATATATATTTTTAATTAATTTTTGTTTGGTTTTTATTATATTTTATAAGTTGACATGAATTTTTTTAATTACTTTTTATTTCTAGTAACATAATGTTACATTACATTACAATACATTAAGTGACAACATCTCCTCTATACTGGGCTCTAAAGCACCTCACTACTTGGTCCAATAAATTTTATTACCTGTTTTTAATATATAATTGGTGTGACGTCAAATTGTATAATTTAACACTTCTTTTCAAAATATTTTCTAATGTATTTTAGGAGAAATAGTTTTAACGATTTTTGTTTTTTAAAGTAAATTACTTTATGAATTTTTTATTTTTTATATATCAGTTTTCCATTGATGTACATAGACTGAAAAAATTAGATTACCTTGTTGTAAGAAAATTATTTTTATATATTTCTCAATAATATAGAAGAGAAAAGTGCATAAACTTATTTCCTTCTCAGTAAAATGGTATAAGTGATTAGTACCTATTGAATTGTGCATCATCATGTTTTCATAGTGAAGAAAGTGAAACCCCAGTGGATATTGATGTTTTTTTGTTGTAAATAAGAAGTCATAGACTACTTATTTACAAAAAAAATACAAAAGAGTTCCTTTCATCTTTCTTGCTACCAGCCTAAAGGTTCAGAAAAACAATATGAGAACATAGCACAAATTACTCCCTAGGGACCCTCCTTCGAAAGAGAAAATAGGGCGTACATCCATGCCTAGAGAACTAGTAAAATCAAACAACGCATAAAATCCAGACCGAGTATAAAACACAAAGTGACTAGTAAACCAGATATATATCCCTTTTACAACAAAAAAAAAACTCACCCAAATAAACGAGACTAAACCCAACAAGTATTAACCATAAACATGGACCTACCAAATCAAAAGACTTCCCACAAGACCATGAAAACATCTGTTACTTTGTGAATCAAGGAGCACCTCCATCGCCACCCAAATCACAATCCATCTTCATGTCATCCTTCGACACCACCATAAGAGAAAGAATGAACTGACCCATACACGGGAGATAGGGGAGATGATCTCTTCCCCCGCTACATCAATATTCATATGCAGGAGGCAAGTGTCAGAATACAACTCCTTCCAAAAGGTCACTTGAACTTTTCCACCCCATGCTTCTCCTCTCTTTCTAGTAGGAATCGACTCAAACTTACCTTTAATCACCCAATACAGTGTGATAGTTTTTTCATACATGCACTATCAAGTCCTCATGGATCCAAGGTCTTTTATCCAATTATCTAGAACCACATAATCTAGTGAACGATAATTCTCCAGGACCTCATACCAAACCCCATATTCCATTACTTCTAGGTCTACTCAAATTGATTGGGGAATGGAAGTGTGATAATGCCATGCCACCTGTGCAACCCTGTTCTATACACACCTCACCCATCGCTTCCTTCCATTCTCTGAGCCTCCTAATGCACCCATTGGTTCCATATTATAGCCGACAAACACACCAATCTCACCAAGACCATCCTCAAATCTAAACAGGAGGGTAGCACCACTGCTCACAAAGAAAATAGAGATCCCCCTTCGACGCTTATAACTAAACCCACACTGGATAAAGGATGTGGAAGCTATGCAGAAGGGAGATTCCAATACAGACCCAAAAATCCATAACTTGCCACACCAGTTTCCATAATTTCCCTCATCCTTAACCGCTTAATTATCATACCTCCATCTATGGAAATAATATTGTTTTTCCCTATTATCATACCCGTACCAAATTGGTAGATTGTTTGCCTATGCAAGCACACCAAGAAAACCACCTTACCACCTTACTTTATAAAGCCACACTTGCAGTATGTGTAATCCCATACATTACATGCATCATATCCACCACATCATTGCCTCTTCTAACCTCACCCACATCCAGGATTGGTGGATATTGATGTTACAAATAATGTAATTATAATTTATGTTATCAAAAGTAAGAAAAAGGAAATGGAATTTAGAGAATTTGTATACAAGAAATCAAATTAGCCTCCCTCCATGTCATTTGACTTTTGACCTTCTCTGCTACTTCCAACAGTCTTTTCCTGAAATCCAGTGATTCCGTTGTGATTACCTTCAGTCTTTCCATCATTAACCTCACCTTGTAAATTTATCCTGTGGTGATCACCTGAAAATGATGCATATGTTCTTAAATTTTGTAGGCTTGACACATAAAGGAGTAATGTCTTTCCTTTTCTTGTCAGCTAGCTCCAGTTGTTTTATCAAAGATTCCTTTCGCTCAACCAACTCTCCCACCTGAGTTTTCAACTCTTCGATCTGTTGGTTTGCAAATATCTCTCTTGATTCTAGTTGAGAGATTCGGGCTTCAAAGTCATTATTATGTGCTTCCATAATCACCAACTGTACATTCAGTGACTCCTTTTATGTTTCCATAATTTGGTATTCATTCAGTAGTCTCTCTTTTTCTAACAGAATGGCATCATGCTTCCTCTTTAACACTATACCTTCTCCTTGCATTTTTACCAGATTATCCTTTAATTTGAGCATCTTTTCTTTGTTTATGTATACATCATCTATCAACCTATCGACATTATCAGCACCGGCCTGTGTAGCTGCTATGTTCACTAAAGCCATGGATTTTGGGTCCTTATGGGTACCCTCCGTTATAGTATTCTCTGTGACGGTAACCACGACAACTTGTGTACCCATTTTTAATATTTTTTCAGACCTCCTCATGATGATATTTCTTGTTTTCTCAAATATAATAGTGTCTAAGTGAGCCATAATGTGTTTCTTTGATGGGGTGAATGGGGTGAGATTGAGTTCCCCAAAAGGAATGTCACCACCGGTCATTGTTTCACTTGTTGAGCCAAGAGGGTCTAGGTCCATTAGCTCATTTTGGGCTGCGTCTTTGTCTAGAGATTCCCTGATCCTATCTTCTTCCTCCTTTCTTTTAAGTTCTTTCACCACTTCCTCGGCTTATTTTCATGCTCTTTATTCAATCTCTTTCCTTAATCTTTCCTCTTCCTATTTCCTTTGGGCCTCTTCTGCTTGCCTCTTATCAGCTTCTTCTTTTAGCCTTTTCTCAGTTTTTACCTTTTGCAACTTTATAGCTTTTTCTTTTTGTTTCTGCAGCTTGGTCTCCATCATAGTGCTACCATATTTGCTACCGCTGGCACCACTTTTATGAGAAAAATGCTTGTTTAAATTATTCAAATTCTTTTCTCTGCTGAACACTTCTTCGTATTTGTTGAAGAAGTCTGCATATTCAAAATGAATTTTCACTGTTGCGCAATGTGCAAAGACCTTCCCTCTACTGTCATTTCTTGCAAAAATCTTTTCTCCAAAATGGTATGTTTCTAGCTCCTTTACAAAATATTCAGCTCCTTTTACCTTGGAAAATTTATATCCTCCAATACATAAAGGAAATGGGGGAAAAGTTTCTTTCTTCATATCATGTAAGAAGTTTCCAACCCCATTTAAGAATCCTTGCCTGATAGCGTCTTTTTGGACTACAAAGTCTGTGGCGTATCGTGGCAAAAGGGACGGAGCTCAGGAACAACAAGTTCAACTCTTGCCACTTTTTTGTGCACTTTGGTTGCAATTTTCCATTGTCCCGTCTACTTCAAAGGACATCCCCCGCTTCTTAAAGTTGATGATAGCTTTGTTGTCATTGGCCCACTCAACCAAATCTGTTTTGCGTGCGCATGCGCTTTGGATACGTTGGATATTAAACTAAACCGCATGAATCCATGTAGTATTACTACCGTAGGTATGACTACCCCCGTGAGAAGTAATAGTACCCATACTCGCTTATGATTTCCATCGCAATATCATATAAGCAATTTGGTTCCTTAAGGAACATTATCCAGTAGAGGGGTATAAGGAACTCTTCACATATGAGTTTGTAATAGATGGCGTATTTTTGGGCATAGAGGATTTGGTAAGCCACGTAGATTGGATCCTCAGTCTTGTTCCAGATGTACCTTAACTTAGAAAATGGGTTTCTAGTCAAAATACAGTCAATGAGGTAAGAAGACATGTATAATTTTTCCCTCCTCTGGGTCAAACCTCCCTGTGCGACTGCGACACATGATGACAGGATCTCTGAGATGATATCTGCCCAATTAAAGACCGCGTATTCAAACACTATGTAGTATATCAAAGGCACCTAATTTAGTTTGTAAATAGTTCCACCAGCTCTTCCAAAAATCATGTTCAGCAGTAAGGCTATAATTTTGAATGAGGTCCTTAAGCTCTGAGATTCATATTCCCCACTTGCCTTTTCTCTCAATTGTTTTCCGAGTACCACCATCTTCTTAGCATACTCCAAGGGATCAAATTTTATCCCTCTAATCCGGTATTCAGTCATCATGGTTTGTACCGGAGGTAAGTTGTAAGCCGTTGGTATATGGGATGGATGAAATGAGGCAAATGCCTCCCCTTTAACATCAGAAATAATCCTCGAGGAGGAATCTGTTTGAGGTAGAATCCACCCAATAACGTTTGAACAAGGAAAAATCTCTTGACACATGGCAGCTTTGGTAATGCTGGAACTTCTTATGTTCTGATATAAAACCATCTCCTCGAGACCTGCATCAGGGATTTCCTGGTCTTTCATCATCTGATAAAGCCCCCCCCCCATTTGAATTCGGGGGAAATCCCTGTGAGCTCCTTTGTGTCTTCTAATATGGTTTTTGTCCTGCTGCCAGGAATAATCTCTACATGCAAGTCTTCCCCAATTTCCTTTGACTTCTTCTTGGTACCTTTCTTAGTCATTGTGGAAATTCTTTGTCTCAAAGTCTATTTTCACACTCTTCTCAGTGAGGTAACCCAACTCAGTGAAAAATGGAACCCGTGATACATGAACGCGAGCATAATGAGAAGTGAATTGAACTAGTAATAATGCAATTGATTTAAACAAATAACCAAGGATATCTTATACAAAATAACAATGCCAATCAGTTTATGTGAAGGAATGCATCATTGTATTGAAAGTATAAAAATATACAATCATAAGTAATGGCATTGTAGTCCCATCTAATGGGTTCTTCTAATTATGAAATACCATTCTTTCCTTTGAAAGAACACCAAGAATAACCCTGCTACCAGTTTTTCCTCACTCACCCAAGTCCCAAGACAAGTGGAGGTATAAAGGCAATCTAGAGTGTGGACGAGACATAACGACTCTCGAACTGATAGATCTAAAAAGAGAATTAAAATCGGGTCTTGGTCTTGGGATGGAAAAAACCTATTATTTATGGAATGGATATGTAAGGAGGTGGTCCATTGTCTGGTAAAACGGTGGCCCAAAGATGGGATATTCTCTCTTAAAATCCTTGTATATGGGTGGTAAATCCTTCTTCATAAAGGTGGCTTCTAGTCCACAACTAACTTCCCTAGAATAACCTTCTTTCCTCTCATCATTGTTTTCTTCCCATACACATTGAATTGGCACTAGGTAAGGGTCAAAGTTTAGCGGTAATCTACGTAATATCATTATATCCAGTAAATAAGGTTTGACTCCAACAATTTAACCAATCCTAGCAATAGTTTGAAAAACATAATTTCTCAATAGCACGCTTAAAACGATTTTTCTTTTCAAATTGTTTCCCAAGAAGAAAACAAATGACAAATCGCAACTTTGATAAAAGCAAAAAGAGGAGAAAAAATGAAAGTTTACAAAACAAATCTTCCTTGTAGAAAGGAAAAACCAGTCAGACTGAAAGCATCAAAAGCTACTTCAAGCGGGTTCCCATATAGGTTGTTCTTAGACTTGCATTGACCTACCAAGGTTCAAAATGCTCCCATGTTTAATTCCTCCCCCAAGAATCATAAATGAATAACTGGATTTCTAGTGAATTGGTTTAACCAAGGGTTTTAAAATCTAAGGAAAGAATCTTGGCCACGAGAAAACTTCAGAGATGGATAGAATGAATAGATATCATGGATGGGTTGTTTCTATGCTACTAGTTTTAAAGTACCCCGTGCCCTGGAGGTGCTCGTGCTTTATTAGTTATGTAACTAGGCATGTAGCAAGTTGTTGCTACAACCTACTACCAAGAGGGGACAATTAAAAATACACCCAAACGAACGGGTCTACTAGGGACAAAATATTGGCCCTTGCATATATAACACAAAACCTAAGCACAAACCCATGAGAGCACATTACGGGCATGCATCTACCACATATAGGGAATATAGAGATAGGGAAAGAGGAAGAATGAAAGTAGAAATAGTTGGATCTATTACAACTACAACCTTTCAAAAAATTCAACTTTCAACCAATAAGAGTTCATGAGGTATGGGGAGCCTACCTGTCAAATGGTTAGAGGTCATAGAATGTGACTAAGCATAAGGGATTCTAACTCATCCTTCAGCGATTGACTAGTGTGGTCGAATGACATTTGCGATAAAAAACTAAAAAAACATATCCGTATTAATAGAAAAAATAGAAAAAATTAGTCATAAATGCAGTGGTGGTGTCAATTAATGCAGTGGTTGGCAGTTAAAATGTTGTTTGGAGGGAAACATATTTCTTGGTCGCTCTGAATGAAATAGTGACGCTGAATTTTCAGTGACATTTCTCAAGTTACACTGATCATGGTGGATTCCTTGTTATGTTTCCTCTTGCGTTGTGTCATGTGAACGTTTCAGCGGAATTCCCCAAGTTCCTTTTGAACATTTCGACAACACTTTCCAAGTTCCTTCGATGAAATGTGTCGATGCTAAGCTTATTGGCAAGATCATTTTCAATGACGACCATTTCAGCGAATTATCCTAAGTTGTCCCGAAAGCTCGACATTCGTCATTCATTCGAGATCATTCACCAAGTTCCTCTGACCGTTTCAATGACATTTCATGAGTTTCTCCCGACAATGTCGGCAACATTCCTTGAGTTACGTCAAAACGATGAGAGAATAAACTATATTTTGATCGAGTGGACCACGTTGGATGAACTGGACAAGTTCCACCGATACATTGGAGCAACTGGCCAAGTTCCTCAGATACGTTGGAGAAAAACTGTTTGTTTTACTTATCCAAAAAACTTCTTTTGCTCAATCCCTTAGAAAAACTAAGTGTTTAGGGTGGAATTCTTCGAGTTAGAAATCTAGTCTAAGTATCCTTTTAAACAAAGTAGAAGGAGGGGCCCTAAAATACCAAAAAAATTGGGGAAGAAGTTGCACGAGCAACAATTGGTGACTAGCTGGTGAACACAGATCTCTGGAAAATTTATCTTTGGAAATTAGGACTGCTACATGGTACTAGATTCTAAGTATGTAATAATCATTTAAATCTATTCCCCGAGGATCTTTAGAAATCCATACTTATCCAGGGATATAGCCTTTGTTCATCACATTGGTCACCACCTTTTCAGGAGTAGGGTAACCACAACTAGAGGTCTTGATAACTCTCCCAGGGCTGAAATATGAAATTCATTTTACTTTCGTCTTTTAGTTTCCACTAGATATGACTCCATAGGATCGTAAAAGAGTCATATAGATGTATTCATTTGTTCCTCATTCCCATGATAATAAGCCTTATTTTGATGCTTCTTTTATGAATTAAATTTGTCTCCTGAGACTTTCTTGATTTCTTTCTTTACTGGGTTCTTCCATCCATAATGTCCTTTTGTGTGAGTGATCAATTTGTTTGCTCATCATGCTCATGGACGAAGAAGAAACTTTCTGATATTGGTTGTTTATGCATCCCTTTTGATCTGATGGTTTATTCCATCAGCATCATTTCTTTGATGGAGACTAAATATCCGGGAATTTCAACTCTTCAATATAAGCCTTTTGGATTTTTGATTTATAACATGGGATCATTTTGAATATCATACATCCATCATACATGCTTCCTTTCCGTGGGTCTATCATGGTAGGCTTCCTCAAACATATATTAATGTGAGAATGAATGGAGCCCCAGGATAGTAATCCAGAACTCATGAGTCTTAGTTATTTTACAAGGTTTATAATGACTCAAATGTGGGATTGAAGTTGGTTTCCCTTTCTATAATTAGGAAACAAGTGAAGAATCTCATACTGATCAAACTTTACTATGCATGTCTTCCCATAAGAAGTTCCTAACTTTTAAATATATTTGAGATTATTTAGATTCATATACTTCCAACCGTCAAATATTGAGATGGTTTATTATAAGCAAACAAAAACTATGAACCTAGGAAAACCAAAAAAAGAGAAAAAAATAGAAAAAACCATGAAAAATAAAGGATTTATTTATGTACAAAGTGCTCCTAGATATTAGGTAAAATACTATTTGAGAATGAGGCCATTTATAGAAAGAATTTCTTCCTGTCCTTGTAAATCTTGAAGTTTGTAAGTTGAGGGGCCAAGCTTCTCAACAATCTGATAGGGGCCAATCCATAAATGTTGAAATTTCATGTGTTTTTTCTTTTCATCATGCGGGTGATCCCACTTTAGGGCTAAATATCCTACATCAAAGTTCCTCTTACCGTATTTTCATTTGTCGAACCATCTCTTGACAATATCCTGATGTTGATTGAATCTATCTTTGGCCTTTGTCTTGATTCTTCAAGCTTCAACAGAGTATGAATTCGTGATTGTAAAATTTCACTATTGGATTCTCTTGAGGCTTGAGCTAACTGCAAGGATCGAAGCATAATGTTTGGGGGTAATATGGTTTCCTTTTCATAGACTAGAGTATAAGGAGAAACTCCTAAGGAAATCTTCAGGGTAACCATATCTTCCCATAGTGTGTTAGGAAGAGATATGTGCCAATTTATTTGACTCTCGATAACAGTTTTCTTTAAAATTCAAATCGTACTTTTATTTGTTGATTCTACTAACCAATTTCCTTGTGGATAATAATTTGTTGAATAATGCAATTTGATTCCTTTTTCACAAACAAATTCAGTTAACTTGAAAGATGAGAAATAAGATGCATTGTAAAAAACAAGAGAAATTGGAACCCCAAACCTGGTTATGATGTTCTCTTGCATGAAATTGATGATAGAATCCTCATTGACTTTGTGCAAAGGAGACGCTTCCACCCATCGTGTAAAATAGTCTGTAGCTGTGAGGATATAGCAATGCTACAATGAAGAGTTTGGGTTAATCTCTCCAATAATTTCTATGCCCCACTACTGAAATGGTTATGAGATAATAACAAGCTGTAATGGTATCATTGCTTTCAAAAATATGCCACCACTCCTTTGGCATACATATCACTTTATGAGCCGTGGTGTCCCCCAAAAAATGTCCTCCCGTAGGACCGTCATGCAATTCTTTGACCACTTTAGATGCATCTTCTTTCTCCAAACATCTAAGAAAAACTCCATCATAGTTTTTCTGAAAAGTACTCCATTAATTATCTAATAAGAAGCTGATTTCAATCGAAGTGCCATTCTCTACTTGGAGTTCCAATGTTCTAGAAGATATCCTTGCTGGAGACAATGCACCAAATCTCTATACAAAGATTCAAGAGTAGTGAACTTCATTCTCCCGATCATGGTCTTCATTAGCATGATTTTCCACGAACAACTTGCACAACCCTTGACCTTTAATAATGGTATTTGTTTTGAATTCCATGTCATATTCCTGTAGTGCGGTCACCCAATTTACTCTTCACTCACACAATTGCTTCTGCACAAATAAAGACCTGACAACTGGATGATGAACGATGAATTTTTTTCTATTCTTCAAAATATAGGGACTGAATTGTTTTACCGCCTTGAACACTACATATGCTTGTTTATCTATGGCTGGTTAATTAAATTCGGTCCCTTGTAGCACAATTCTCATGAAAGATATCAAATACTTGTCTCCCAACTCTCCTTTCTGAGTAAGCACTGTTGCGAGAGAGTTATATGAAGGAAAAGTGTACACAATAAAATTCTTTTTAAATTTTGGAATTCTCAAAAAAGGTGCATGAGATATTGTTGTATTTATGTCTTTAAAGGAAACCTTATCAATGTCATTCCACTTGCACTGCACACTTTGCTTTACCATTTTCTCCAAAGGTTTCTCGATTTGCGGGAAATCAGGTACAAACCTTTGAACAAAATTAATTGTTCCCATAAATGAATGCATAGCCTTTTTATTATGGGGCATGGGAATATGAGTTATATCCTCAACTCTCTCCGAGTCTATTGAGATTCCCTTCTTTGAGATGATGTGACCCAAAATTTTTCCTTCAAGAACAACGAAAATACTCTTCTTCGGGTTCAAATATATACCATATTTTTCTGCAACAGTAAAAAATATGTTTTAAGTAGAAAACATGGTCTTCTCGTTTCTTGGAGAAAACTGTTACATCATCTAAATATACTACTACACAATGTCCAACTAAACCTTAGAATGCAATATCCATGGCCCTCTGGATTTTCGATCTGATATTTATCAGGACAAAAGGAATTCTCCTATAAGCGAATGTTCCCCACTTTGTGCAAAATGTAGTCTTTAATCGATCCTAATCGACCACTAACACTTGATTATAGATGGAAAATCCATATAACAAGGAGAACAATTCTGATACTGATAGAATTTGTAAAATTTGTTCCATTGGTGGAATTAGATAGTTGTCTTTGTCTGATGCTCTGTTTAAATTCTAGAAATCAACACACAATCTTATTTCTCCTGATTTCTTCCTTACCGGAACTAGATTTGCTACCCATTCGAAGTGTCGAACCTTGAAGATAATCTTAGTGTCTAGTAGCTTCTTCACTTCGTTTGGATCAAAGGCTCTAATTTAGGGTACATTTTCCTGAGTTGTTGTTGAAAGGGATTTACACCTGTTTTGATAGGAATTACATGTTGGATGATGTGTGTATCATAAGTCTTCAAATATGCATACGTCCAGGAGAAGATATCTTTATACTGTTGAAACAATTTGATGAACTTGCATCTTCCTCCAGGTGAGTAATATTTTCCCAAATTGACATACTTGGGCTCAACTTCTGTTCCTAAATTCATCAGCTCATATTACATTGACGAGCTATTTGTTTTAACATTGGTTGGTTTCTTGAATTTATTTTGCAAATCAAACATTCCTTCAAGGGTTCTCACTCCTTTAGGAATAAAATTTTCTTTGACCATGTTTCTGTTTTGTAAATCTGATCGATGTTCTTCTTCACCAATTATAGATTCTTTGAAAGCTTCTTCATTCATCAAAAAGTTAATAATCTGTTCATCATCATCGAAAACCCTCATATTTGTAATGTTTTTAGGTACCGATGGCTTGAAAAGTAATTCAATAGAACACTTATTAGGTGTGTTCGTCGACAAAATTTGTGACATCATACATCAGGAATTCCTTCAAATAATAAAATATCATAAAATAATAAGTCTAATCAAATATGGACATTACACATACAGTTTTTTCAACAAATGATGATGTCTACACTCACAATAAGTGTTGTTTGAGATCCTTATGTTTCCCTATTACGTGTAGTGTTGCTTCAAGAGTAAGAAACAACTCTGCTACTAAATAAGACGAGGAACAATTTGAAGTAGGTATGATAATTTTAGTTGGAGCTATGGTTAATGGTGGTGATTTCAGGGGGCTTTGATTTTGTGAGATATGCAATGAATTGTTTGGTAAACAAGGAGAAAGGTAAATATGAGATACTAATGTGACAGTAAGTGGGTTTGACAAAATTCTCAATTATTTGAAGCCAAAATATAAGTGAATAGAACTCCCTATTATGTGTAGTGTTGTTTGAGATCCCTATGTTTCCCTATTACATGTAGTGTTGTTTCAAGAGTAAGAAATAACTCTTCTACTAAAGAAGGTGAGGAACAATTTGAAATAGATATGATAATTTTAGTTGGAGCTATGGATAGTGTTGGTGATTTCGGGGGACTTTTATTTTGTGAGCTATGCAATGAAATGTTCGATAAATGAGGAGGAAGGTAAATATGATATGCTAAGGTGAAACAATAAGTGGGTTTAACAAACTTCTCAATTGTTTGAGTCCAAAAGACAAGTGAATAGAACTACAATTGAGTAAGATAGAAGTAAGGATTTCTCCATATGTACTTCTCCTCATTAAAATTTCCATAAATATATCTCTAGTTTTATCACAAAGTGTAGAGAATTGCATTTTAAGGAAACCATAAAAGCAACGAAGAATTCATAAATAATTGTAAATCCTAAAAGAGAATTCTTGATGGATGAGGTCCTATGTGAATATGATAGGATTTTTGTGAAACATATTATTCAAACTAAGGTTAGAGATACAAAAATCCAATATCTCCTATAGTTGTTTGGTTACAATAAGGAATATATTGCATCGAGCTTCAAAGGAAATTCCATCAATTCAATGACTCATGTGGAACATTAAAAAAAGCACTAAAAGTATGTTGAATTACATCATCAATCAACTAAACTATTTTGAGACCAAATTCTTCCTTGTATCCACCTAATGCCTTGTTTCATCCAAACCTAACAAGATGGATGCAACAAAAATATGATAGAGCTTGAGCAGACCTATTGGGAAGCAGGAAATGACGCTTCAGTTTTAATAAATCATGTGGAAAGCCACTAGTTTTTGTTTGAATTTATCATTATGTGTAAAATTTTGTTTCTGGAAGGATTAGATGTATGTTTTGTCTAAGGGATCCCTCCAATCTTTAACCTAATATAGCATCATGATCCAATTTTTTATCTTGTTTGGAAAATACTAATTTAGTTAGTCTCGAAACTCTAACCCTATCAATACTCTTTTTGTGAAACTATGTTATTTAATGGAATTATTTTACTTACCATAAAATTACATTAATAAAATGATTGGTCGTGTCTAAATAATTGAAAGCGTGTGGCAATAAATTTAAATCTTAAAACTATAATCAAAGTTTAAATCTTCAACTCATAATTGTACTTGTTTTGCTCAATTTTACCAAGTAAATCCCTCAGAATGTAAGGTGTCAACCCAATTCCTTATAAATATATGAAGGTTTGTTGTCCAATGTAATTTATGACAAATTTGAGAATAAGGTAGTTGTGCCATGCACTAATTGATCTTTTCCCACAATTTTAGCTTCAATGCAATGGCGTAAAGGAGGAACATCTTGAATATCCAAAAAAGTATGGAAAACATCATCTTTCTCTATGTTGTTTCTTGCTCTTTATTTGATTTAATTCCTTCATAAAAGGTTGTCGAAAAAAATTCAATGACTTTCAATTTAATATTTTAAAACAAATACAAATCTCTTGCTATATTTATGTGGACCAAATAACAAAAATAAGATTTAATATGCAGAAAGTTTTCCTAAGATAATGATAACAATTTTTATAGTTTTATAAACATTTTGGATCCATTCTTCATGGAATATGTAACTTTATTTTTTACGCTCTCTTAAACCCAACAATTTACATGCATAGAAAAGGGGAGAGGAATAAGAATCAAACAAATAAACTTCCCATAGAAGGAGAAGGGAATGAGTTTCAAACTACATGGAGTTAATGAAAATGGACTCAAATAGTTTTATGGATCAATTATAATATCACTAATTCCTTACAACATACTAAAATGTAGAAGAATTTTGTCCTTCACCAGTATTTTTGTGACCGGTACTTGTATTGGTTAGAAAATGTGTTATATCTAATTGGAATTTTGGAATGATCACAACTCTAAAGAAATTATCTTTGTTGTTTTGTAGTATACCCACAATTTCAATCATAGTAGGTTTTCCTTTAGGGTAATATTTGGTGAAAACAAAACACACCATTAAAAGATGACTAAGGAAATTGAGATCCTTATCTTCTTTAGTGAACATACTTTTCCTCCTCAGTAATTTTTTATCCACAACATACCTAATTTGGTTTGGAAAACCACTACCCACCCTTTTCAGCAAGCCTCATTTCTTCCACAACATGTTGTGGGTGGGTATTTATAGTGAGAATTTCATAGCTATAAACATCACCTTTTGCTGTGTCATATCCACCCAATCCATATTTTGCATTCAACATCCTCATCAAAAAGGTTTCTTATTATTTTTTATTAATAAAAATATAAAACTAAAGGCATTCCCTAGCATGCTATCAATCTCAAATAATACCTAGAGGAATGTATCTTATGGATCCATTCAGTTCTTGTGTGGATGTGAGAGATAAATCCTCAAAGTTTTCAAAACATATGGTAGCAATTCCAAAGTCTATTAAATATTTTATCTTATATTTTCCCGAAAGAACATTATTTCGTTTAGATATCGATAGATCACTTGCATGAAATACCAATAATGGATATATTCCATGCCATGTGAAACACCTACTTCTATATTCAACCTTTAAATCAAAGTCAATGTACTTTCTACTCAATCATCGGGATATAACCACTTTTCTATGATTTTGTTTAGCATTGATGGAAATATCAAAGCTTTAAATTGGTGGTTTAAATAAAAGGTTATGATTCTAATCATATTTCAGTGCGTTACTCTACCCAATACTTTCCATTCCTTGTCAAAAATATTTTTATCCCCTTCATTTCTAAATTGAGAATATTCATTGTAATAATAGTCCCATCATTTATAACCCCCGTGTACACTTTCCAAAATGATACAACTCCTAACAAGTTGCCATAATTAAATTACTCTATTATAGCGATGACCTCTGTGTAAGAAATTAATTAGTGCCCCAAATTTAAGGATGCCCCAATGTCTATAGTATGTTACAACTGTAATAATTCTTTCTTTTGTGCATTCAACTACCCCAACTTTTTCTTGTGGATTTTCATCTTCCACTTCCTCATCACTCACATTGTGAGCTTTAGATGCAAATCCTCTCCTATGAAATGTTTCTATGGATTCCAATCTTGCTTGGATAGCACTCAATGCATGAGTCATATCATCTATAGTTCCGCCACATCGCATTCTACCTCTCCAATTCACATTAAATCCTCCTTTGTTTTCCATAATTTCCTTTACACAATTTACCCTCTTCATAGTTCTACCCAACAAACCTCTTTGTTGGAATTGTAAAATCTTACTGCATAATTCTACCCAACAATCCTTTCAGCTGCAATTGTTCTCTTCAGTAGTATACTCCCACTCTGATACCAAACTTGTGTAGACCTGTAGGAATCAAACATAAGTAGAACACTACAGGGATGCAAATATATAAGAATGCACAACTAAATTCAAACAACACAACCATCAAATTGGGGATCACAACCATCAAATTGGGGAACATAAGCTATTTTTTTTGTATTAAAATGTGGAAATTGTAAATTACATTCAAGGACTTTCTGAAAATTCGTGATAATAAAATATTTCATAGAAATATAATTTGGATAACTATCCTCCTAAGTTCAGCCTCATGTAGGGTTTACATTCCTTTAATTTTTTTGTTTTTAACATAATTTTATCTCCTCCCTAATCTTTGTTCTCGTTCCATTTCTTTTACCCACTTTCTCGTTCCTTGATACCAAAAACTTGTGTGCCTCTATGTCCCTGCTTTCCTTGTCGGTTCCTTGTTTTCCATCGAGGGATGCCCCTACATCATAAATGTATGTTTTTTCTAAAAGTTTCCATCGAGGGATGCCCCTACATCATAAATATATGGTTTTTTAGCTTATTTGGAAAAAAATGGTTTAGTTAGGTGCCAAACTCTCTTCCTCTCATGAGTCCTTTTGTAATGGTGTAATGCTATGAATTTTTAATACAATTTTCTTTTTAATCTAACTTGAACACAACATATGTAATTTTATGTTCTTCATGGCATAGGTTTCTTACCTAAGGAGAAGAGAATGAGACTCGGCCTACATGGACTTAAATTACTTTATGGTTCAATTATACAACCATTTCTCCCTTACAATATACTATATCATAGAAGAACTTTGGCCGGAATCAATGTTATTGCAAGCGGTTCTTGTACTTTCTAGAAAATACGTTATATCTTATAAGAATTTTGGAATGCCAATCGTTTCCAAATACTTATCTCTGATGTTTTGTAGCATACTCACAATGTCATTCATAGTTGGTCGTCCTTCAAGGGATTCTTTTGTACAGAGCGAACCCAAACTTACAAGGTGACTGACACAACTGAGTTCCATATATTCTTCAATAATAGTACTAGTACTCCTTAATAAACTCTTATCCACTACTTCCCCAACTTGGTTTGGAAAATGGATACCCACCCATTTCTACAAGTTCATTCCCTCCACAAACATGTTATGGATGGGTTTATTTCTAGTGAGCATATCCCAATCACTACTCCATAGATATAAACATCACCTTTTGTTGTGACATGTCCTCCCAATCCATACTCTACAATCAAACATCCTCATTAAAAGGTTTCTCATTCACAATTTTTAATAAAATAGAAAACTCATGACATTCCTTAACATGTTATCTATCTCAAATAATACATTGAGGAATGTAGCCTATGGATCCCTTGAGTGCATGTGGGGATGTGAGAGATAAATTCTTGGGGTTTGTATAACATATGGTAGCAATGCCAATGTCTATTAAATATGATGTCATATATTCACCTAGAAGCACATTGTTCGGTTTTAGATCACAATGGATCACTTGTATGAAACAATGGCGATGGAGATATGCCATGCCATGTGCAATGTCTATTGCAATATTCAACCTTTGAATAAAACTCAAACTACTTGCAACTCCATCTCTAGAATATAACCACTTCTCTAGGATCCCATTTGACATGAATGGGAATATCAAAGCTTTGATTTGGTGGTTTGAATAAGAGGTTATGATTCTGATAAGATTATGGTTCCTAAATATACTCAATACTTTGCACTCCTTGTCAAAACTCTTGTGGGCCTCTTCATTTTTTAGATTTAGAAACTTCACTGCAATGATTGTGCCATCATTTAAAACCCCTTTGCACACTTTCCCAAAACTTCTAACCCCTAACAATTTGGCATTAGTAAATTCTTTTGTTGCAGTGTTGAGCTCTCCATAGGAAATTCTTTGATGCCCCAACCTCTATAGGATATGCCTCTTGCAGTTTTGTTTCCCCAAAAATAACAAAAATAAACACAATACAATAATGATTGCCACTACAACAATAATCATGACAACTCTTTTCACATTTGAAACACTTTTATGTTTGTGAGCAGAGCATGGTGATAGACTTATCTAGGCTCCATAGAGCCTAGGATTTCCTATAAATTCTATGGCACCAAGTATTTTGAAAACTTTGTCTTTTGGAACTTCTCCTAACAAGTTGTTGAAAGAGAAATTCAATTTGATGAGCATTTTGAGATTTTCCAGTGACATGGGTATTCACCTAAAAAATTATTGGAGAAATCCATGTCCACAAGAATGTGAAGTTCATCAAGTGACATTGGAATTGGGCCTTCAAGTGTATTCCAAGAGAGATTCAAGTATTCTAATTCTTTGCAGCTTCTGATCCCACTTGGAATGTATCAAGTATATTGATTTGCATAAATATCTATAGCTTGAACCATATTCATCTTTCTCAATCCCAAAGGGATGGGTCCATTCAATAAAATTGTTTGAAATGTTGAAAGACAAATCTAAATTTGCAAGATATGCTACTTCGGGAGGTATGGGCCCGCTAAGAAAATTGTATGATAAGTCTAGATCTAATAAGTTTGTGCATTTCGCTAGACTTATAGGTATATTTTTGAATAATTGGTTCGTGTAAGATAACGATATTTTAGCTACTTAAGGTAGGCAATAGAATTAGGGATCCTTCCAGTGAAATTATTTCCACTAAATCTAAAATCCCTAAACTTTTAAGTTGCTTGATTTCCTTTGGGATATTTCCTTGTAAGCTATTGTTTGCCAGATATATTCCCTAAGATGATTTGAATGTTTGTACAATTGACGAGGGAAGCATATAAAATCCTCTGACAAGGAATATGGAATTAGAAAACATGGTCTTCTCGTTTCTTGGAGAAAACTATTACATCATCTAAATATACTACTACACAATGGCCAACTAAACCTTAGAATGCAATATCCATGGCCCTCTGGATTGTCGGTCTGACATTTATCAGGCCAAAAGGAATTCTTCTATAAGCGAATGTTCCCCACTTCGTGCGAAATGTAGTCTTTAATCGATCATGCTAGACCACTAACACTTGATTATAGATGGAAAATCCATAAAATAGGGAGAACAATTCTGATACTGATAGCATTTGTAAAATTTGTTCCATTGGTGGAATTAGATAGCTATCTTTGTCTGATGCTCTTTTTAAATTCCGGAATTCAACACACAATCTTATTTCTCCTGATTTCTTCCTTACCAGAACTAGATTTGCTACCCATTCGGAGTGTCGAACCTTGAAGATAATATTAGCGTCTAGTAGCTTCTTCACTTCATTTTGGATCAAAGGCTCTAACTTAGGGTGCATTTTCCTGAGTTATTGTTGAAAGGGTTTTACGCCTGTTTTGGTAGGAATTACATGTTGGATGATGTGTGTATCATAAGTCTTCAAATCTGCATATGTCCAGGAAAAGATATCTTTATACTATTGAAACAATTTGATGAACTTGCATCTTCCTCCTGGTGAGTAATATTTTCCCAAATTGACATACTTGGGCTCAACTTATGTTCCTAAATTCACCAGCTCATATTACATTGACGAGCTATTTATTTTAACATTATCTGGTTTCTTGAATTTCTTTTTCAAATCAAACATTCCTTCAAGGGTTCTCACTCCTTTAGGCATAAAATTTCCTTTGACCATGTCTCTATTTTGTAAATATGATTGATGTTATTCTTCACCAATTATAGATTCTTTGAAAGCTTCTTCATTCGTCAGAAATTTAATAATTTGTTCATCATCATCGAGCACCCTCATATTTGCAATGTTGTCAGGTACCAATGGCCTGAAAAGTAATTCAATTGAACACTTATTATTCATCGGCACTAATCTAGATGCAAAAGTAGCTAATAAATCATCCACAACATTTTATAATATAGGGATTGCATTTATATTAAAAGCATTGAATTGTGCTATCAAATTCCATACCTCAGATTGGTACCCTTTAATATGTGGAGATAAACAATGAATGGTGTATCTTATTTGTCTAACAACTATTTCAGAATCACCAAAAAATTTCAATTTTTTTGCATTCAATTCAATGGCTCTTTTCAGACCTTGGACTAGAGCTTCATATTCTGCATTGTTATTTGTACATTCAAACTCTAGCCTATAAGAGAGAAAATGTTTATTTCTTTCAGGATCAATAAGAACAGAATTGACAGGGGTGGTAGGAGCGGGGGGGATCCTTCTGGATCCCGGAGGACAAATAGAACAAACTTTTGCTTGGGGATTAGGGACTCGAACTAACAATGAAGCAGAGTGGTTGGCCCTCCTCCAAGGTCTGCAAATCCTTCAGGATAAAAACTGTCAAAAGGTTCTGATATTTGGGGATTCAAAGCACGTCATATCCAAATTGATCAATGGATACCCCAAGGGAGTAGTCAATTGCCGTCGTCTGTACAATAAAGCTAAACTTCTTATGCTCAGCTCCTATGAACCATTTCATATTCTCAGAATCAATAACACTGCAGCGGATAGTATGGCCAACTTGGGGGCCTCCATCCCCCAAGGTCATTTCAAGCAAAATGGGAATCCTCCCACCCTTAAATATGTTCCGTAATGAGAACTCAAGCTAACACTCTTCCTCATCTCAAGAAAACATTCGGGAAGTTTTCTTTGAATGGCCATCATCGCAAGGGGCCTAGTCTTTTGTTTTTCCTTGGATTCTTTCTCCTCCCCCATCTCATGGGATTGTTTGGCCCCCCCTCTTTCCTCCTTCCCCCTCCCTTATTCCCTTCATTGCCCCTCTCTTTTCCCTCCTTCATGATATTCAAAGCCCTCCGTCACTTCGTAGCTGGCCTCCTCTTCACCACCTCCTCTCATTTACTGCTCAGTCCTCCCCCTCCTCCTTTCTATGCCACGTGGCCCCTTCGTTGTCTTCTCCAACTCTCGAAGGCAGTGGATTTAATAGCTCTTCAATTTGGGGATATTTTCATTTCCTCCTCGCACGCTCAGGATCTCATCTCATTTTATGGCATTATGATCTCCCATTCCCTTTCCTTTCTCGGCCCTAGATTATGTGATCCTCTGCGATTTCTGTTGAACATTATTACAGGCATTGGAGAAGGGAGATTGCAAGGCCTCTCGTGGCAGGTTCTCCCCCTTACTCGATCAGTGGTGAAGGAAAGGTTGGCTCTTACAGCCCTTACCCCCTGTTTGTGCAGTTCCCTTTCAATTTCACAGACAGTCTCTCCTGGTTCAGGTTTTCTCTTTGGCAATTGGGGAAGCAGCTCGGTCATAGGTTGCAGGTGTACAGGTTGGCAAGAGGGAGCCGTTGGAACTTTGGCTTGTGGAAGAAATGTCGACTTACTGCTGTTTAAGGAACTCCTCATGCTAAGAGCTTGCTTCAATAGTATCTTAGCCCCTGCAAGTCCTGTTCAAGCTATTCAGAACCAGTTCGCCCAAATCACCTTATTGTCAGAGGCTGGCAAAATAGCCTAGGATGGTGAAAACGCGGGGATTACGGAAATCAAAAATAACTTAAGGAGATTGTATGAACTGCTTTCCATCAGCATTATGGACAACAGAGAAATGGCTCGAGTGGTAAAAAAAATGGAAGACACAGTCAGCTATACCTCACTCCATATCAGTAACCACGACACACACATCGAAAAAAATGAAAGCAATCTTCGTGAAATAATGGGGAAGGTCGATAGGATCCAAGAGGACCTTCAAATATTGATATCCATGAATCAGAGCAGCAGAGTCAATGCAGCCACTGATGATGTCGTGCTTCCAATGGAGGAGGAATCAGTCGTCCAACCAAGAAACCTAAGAGGCAATCATTAGCCTTCTTCTGTCTAGCTTTGTTTGAATGTTTTTCTATCTTTTTTTATGCAATCAGTATGTAAGGGTTTATACAACCCACAACTTTAAATGTTTTGAACAATCTCATTTTGAAGTGTTTTGGGAAACACAGTGGATAGTCCCTTTGTGCAGCTCTTCTACTATGCACAGATACTCTGGTTCATCATGTCTGTATTGAATGGCTGTGCACAGCTAACTTTTGTATATACCCCCATTTTTAGTTTCTGTTAAAAAAATAAGAACAGAATCGACTCCCAATCCCTCTTGTGTTTTGGAACCAACAAAGTACAAAATCCAAAATCTATCCTCTAAATCTACTTGGTTAGCAATACCTCCTACATTATTAACTAAGTTTACTATGTTACAATCAACTTTATTAGTTCGTGAGAATCGAAGGAGATCAGACTGTATATCTGATTCATGACCAACTTTCTTAGCTTGATAGTTCCTTGGTTCAAGTTCTAAAAAGTAATTCCCCAAAACTGAAGATGAGAAATTGACTGGTTCGTTCTTCTCTTCCAGCTGAGTTACATTTTGCTTTATATGGGGTTCTCTTAGTATCTTAATTTGATTATTAATGTCCTAGTATGGAAGCCATAGGTGAGACCAATCAACTGCAAAATAACGATTAAGTTTCGTAGACCACTCCCTGCTCAATATTAAACCATAATCTTCAGGTATATCAACCACCATGATATCTATGAATTGACACACCCTTGAATATGCAGATAATATAATAAGCACATATTTCATCTCTCCTATAACCTTAACAACAGACCTATCTAGTTGAATGATCTGTGATGGGGATGGTATCGGTTGACCATTGATTTTCTTGCAAATGGATTGTAGCATAACATTAGATGAGGCTTCGGAATCCACCAAACAATTATGTACATTTTGATTGAAAATTTCAAAAGTTAACAATAAAGGAAGAGTTTGGGATTTTGATTTACTGCCAATACTCGCTTCGTTTATCTCACTATATGATTCAATGACCTCTACAGTATTGCTTGGATGTGGTTCAAATGCTTCAAATAGTTTCCTTCTCTACTGAGGAAGATTACATAATTTGAACAAAGAAATTTTCACTTTATTTTTCTTAATATCTTTTACAATAACATATCCCATATTATATTCTTTCATTCCTTTCTTAGTACTTTTTGGTTTGTTGGCCACAGTTTTCACCTGTTTATTCATCATTGGGCTTGTTTCTTTTATGTTTTTAGGATTCACCTTATGTTGTGGGTGTCGATATTTTTCTTCACGATTTCCTTTGCTCTCTTTATTTTAGGAAACATTAAAATTTGATCCACTACTGGTCCTTTACTCCTTGTGGTAACGTTTACTAATGATACTTGGATTTACTTAGCCTGCTCTTGCTCGTTCAATCCCAATGTGGGTGCCCAATCCCATAACACCATTGTGGTTTCTTCAGTTGGTTCTTCTTGTTCATTTGTTTGGTCTTCTTATTCTTATGGATATGTCAGTTGGGTGTCTGATAACTAATTCACCACTAGGGTCATTGAATTGATCCATTGCGTACATCTCTTCTCAGAGTGGTGTTCTTGGTGAAAAGTGCAGAAATGATCCATGCCAACTTCATTGAAATTCAAAACAACAGAATTAAGTAAAGGTGGTTGGGGTTGTCCACTTTCTTCCCTTTTCTTGTAGAAGGGTTTGAATGGTTTTCTCGATGAACTATCCCCCTTACAATTCTCCAAGTCTACTATATTGTTGGATAATTTATATACCATTTTGACAACATTTTCTAATTCATTTGAGTGTTCTTCTTTGGGCCTAGATAATATCAAAGGCTTCTTACTGGCTGTTTGTTTTACTTTTGGTTCTAAAGTATGTTTTGCAATATTATCCAGATCAATGTTGTGGTGTAATATTCTGCCAAAGACTCCTCGGCTGGTTTTGTCGCAACACTAAAACTATTTAACAAAGTAGTGAATCTTTGATTGAATTCTTGAACCTTTTCTTTCTTCTCCATTCTCATAGACATTAATTCTTTCATGAGTGTGGCTACAATTTTTTGGTTGCCAAATTTACTTATAAATACCTTTGCAAAACCATCCCAGTTTTCTATTAAGTTATCCTGCAGATTAAAATACCATGAGGACGCTATAGGCTCAAAAGTATATGGGAACAGTCTGCAGAAAACATATTCATGTTCAATGTTTAGAAGATTCAGTGTGAGATAGAATCTTTTTAAATGATCATCAACAAAAACACCCTTTTCGGGATCAAATTTTGGTAACACTCTTTCTGGGTGCTTAGGTAAATCGTGTAAAGGTGCAACTAGGTTGAGTTCCGTTATAACTATCCACATGGGTGGGTTAACAATTCCGACCATAACTCGAGGCGAAGATTGTGGTGGGAAATGCGGAAATACTTGAGCCGAGGGGATTCGGGTCCCAACTGATCAAGAGGTTGAGTGATTTCTTGGAGAGAGAAATCTAACAATTCTTCCAAATTTTCCACAACCATTGAATCTTGCATGTATGAGATCATTTTCTTGGGATCTTGACTCCTGGGTAACACATGAATTACTTTCAACCCTCAAAGTTTCCTAACATAAGATCATGTATGCCTTTGAAAATGATTAATTTCTTCAAATGGGACATCGTATAAAGGTTATGTATCTTCTTCTTCAGAACCTACCCTTTCTTGTTCTTCAGTTTCAAGAACAAAATATTCTAGGAAAGTCATTTCAGATGTAGTTCCAGCAGAATTTTTTATCACAAATAAATTTCCTCTGTCATCCATGCACTGGCTTCCCTCCTTCTAGTGCCAAATAGGTTGATTCCCGAAAATTCCCAAGCACATACAGTAGGTATTCTCCATGATAATTGATCCCAATCCACCGTTTGGTGTGGGGAATCTGTCCCATTTAATGGTCCTACTACAACAAATTAATTTGTTTTAACTTCTTTACCGGTTACAGACCGGTTCACCGTTTATGTGATTTTCTTTTAAAAGATGAAATGTAAGTGCCTAATTTAAATGCATATAATCGATAGACATAAACCACACTAGCGATGCATAGGTTCTTACCTCTCGTCTTACCACTTCTGCCTTATCAATTATCTATTTAATATAAGACTAAACTAACTATCCTATCCTAACTTATCCTATCCCCGTAGGGAGCAAATTCAGAATTAGAGTAATATATTGTAACTATTCATACCAATTTCACAGATAGTCTTTTCAACATCATATTCACATTCACGGTAGAAATAATACCAAAGAAAGCTTTGATATGATAAACCATTCACACACAGATATTTTACGTAGAAAGCAAATCCATTCATAATGCACAAATATTTTACGCATAGATATTTTATGTAGAAAGCAAATCCATTCATAACCAATGAATTAATTCAAAGAAGTTAGAACGATCTCACAATATATTGTATGGAAGCAAGAAGAAGTAATTCCACATTATACATTCCAAGCAAATCTCTGTGCAGTATTTTCCCTGCAAATAGGTCTTTCTTATTAGCAGAAAAATCAATTCTCTTACAAAAATAGTCCAGCCTCCATTATAGTAGAAAAAGTCATTTCTTCTACTTTCTATCTCTATTTATATTACAATAAGAATTTGTCATCTAGTGACCTTTCATTTACCCTAACCCTAGGGATTCCAAAATTTTTCATTTAGTTCTTTACATAAGAAAATGCAAAAAATTCTATAAAAGACAAATTTTTAGGTGGGCCATGCCATGCTGGAAATATATGTTTCCCATGCGTTAGCCTCCTCAGCAATGGTTTTGTACTTTATTCGCTCCAATACTTGCAAGGTCACTTCATGGATCGACAGTTGTGTCTCTATACGTGCCACTTCTTTTGCTGCAGTCTTACACATGCCTTCCAAGAGGTAGGCATTGACAGAAGCTTTCCTGACAAAATAGTGAATGTCTTCCTCTATGAAGGAATCCACTTTTCTTATATACCCTATGTATTCTTACAAACTATCCTGTAACTATTCCATGCATTGGTCTTTGTTCGAAAGCTCGGTTATATTCTAAACCAAAGGAATTTGGCACTTCTCACAGAATTTATGGATTTTCTTGTAAAAATCCTAGCAGTTTTCCACAGTTTTAGGAATCTCATTACTTATTTTCCTAGCAGATTTCATACAAAAATCTAGAAGTGCCACTTCTAAATTTATGTTCTAAGTTTTTTTATGTGGTAGATGGTTAGGAAACATTGAATTAGATTCCCTCCAGGTCATTTTACTTTTGAATTTCTCTTCTACTTCCAACAGTCTTTTCCCGAAATCCAATGGTTCTGCCGCGATTACCTGTAGCCTTGCCATCATCAACCTCACCTTGTAAATTTATCCTAGGAGGATCCCCTGAAAATGATGCATCTGTTCTTGAATTTTGAAGGCTTGATCACAGAAAGGAGTAATGTCTTGCCTTTTATTGTCATCTAGATCCAATTGTTTCATCAAATATTCCTTTCGCTCAACCAACTATCCCACCCAAATTTTCAACTCTTCGATATGTTGGTTCACAACTATCTCTCTTGATTCTAGTTGATATATTCGGGCTTCAAAGTCATTCTTATCACCTTCCATAATAACCAATTGTACATTCAGTGCCTCCTTTTTTGTTTCCATACTCTGGTATGCATTCAGTAGTCTCTCTTTTTCGAATAGAATGGCATCATGCTTCCTCTTTAACTCTATAAATTATCCTTGCATGTTTACTAGATTATTATTTAATTTGAACATCTTTTCTTTGTTTCACTCGACATCATCTATCAAACTATCAACATTATCAGTGCTAGCCTATGCAACTTCTATGTTCACTAAAGCCATGAATTTTTGGTCCTTATGGGTACCCTCCATTATAGTATTCTCTGTGACAGTAACCACATCAGCTTGTGTACCCATTTTAATTTTTTTTAGACCTGCTCATGATGGTATTTCTTTTTTTGTCAAAGAAAATAGTGTCTAAGCGAGCCATAGTGTGCTACTTCGATGGGTTGAATGGGGTGAGCCTGACTTCCCCAAAAGGAATGTGACCACTGGTCATTGTTTCACTTGTTGATCCAGGAGGGTCTAGGTCCATGAGATCATTCTGGGCTACCTCTTTATCTATAGATTCCTTGATCCTATCTTCTTCCTCCTTTCTTTTAATTTCTTTCGTCGCTTCCTCGGCTTCTTTTCGTGCTCTCTCTTAAATATATTTCCTTAATCTTTCCTCTTCCTGTCGCCTTTGGGCCTCTTATGCTTACCTCTTCTTGACTTCTAATTTTATCATTTTCTCAGTTTCTTCCTTTTGCAACTTTATAGCTTCTTATTTTTGTTTTTGCAGCTTTTTCTCCATTGTGGCGCTACCATATTTTCTACGGTTGGCACCACTTTTCCAAGCAAAACGCTTGTTTAACTCGACCAAATTATTTTATGTTCTGAACACTTCTTCCTCTTTGTTGAAGAAGTTTGCATATTCAAAATGTATTTTCACTGCCACACAATGTTCAACAACCTTCCCTCTACTATCATTTCTTGCAAAACTCTTTTCTCCAAAAAAAAATGTTTCTAGATCCTTCACAAAATCATCGGCTCCTTTTACTTTGGAAAATTTATATCCTTTGATACAGAAAGGCAATGGGGGAAAAGTTGCTTTCTTCATATCATGTAAGAAGCTGCCAAACCCATTTAAGAATACTTTCGTGACATCCTCTTTGTGGACTACAAAGTCTGTGGCATATCATGGCAAAAGGGACGAAGCCTGGGAACATCCATACATTCTAATGTATGTGCCCTCATGCGAGAAGTAATAGTGCCCATACTCGCTTATGACTGCCATCACATTGTCAAATAAGAAGTTTGGTTCCTTAAGGAATATTATCCAGTAGAGGGGTATAAAGAACTCTTCACATATGAGTTTGTAATAGTTGGCATATTTATGGGCCTAGAGGATTTGGTAATCCACGTATATTGGATCCTCGATCTTATTCCAGATGCACCCTAACTTATCAAATAGGTGTCTAGTCAAAATGCAATCAATGAGGTAAGAAGACATGTATAATTCTACCCTCCTCTGGGTCAAACCTCCTTGTGTGGCCGTGACACATGATGACAGGCTATCTGAGATGATATCTTCCCAATTAAAGATCGTGCCTTCAAAGGCTATGTAGTATATCAAAGTCACCCAACTTATTTTGTAAATAGTTCCATCAGCTCTACCAAAAATCATGTTCAGCAGTAAGGCTATAATTCTGAACATTGTCCTTAGGCTCTGAGATTCATATTCCCCGCTCACCTTCTGTCTCAAATTTTATTCTGGGTACCACCATCTTCTTAGCGTACTCCAAGGGATCAATGCTTATCCCTTTGATCCAGTCTTCAGTCATCATGACATATACCAGAGGTAACTTGTAAGTCGTTTCTATATGGGATGGATGAAATGAGGCAAATGTTGAAATATTGTAACTTAGAAGAATATTCTATATGTATATTTTTGTGGCCCCTGATGGTCCAACTGGGAGAACCAATTGTATTAAATTTTACCCCGATGCTCCTAATCAGAAGAACTAATAAGAGTCATGAGGTAGTCCCCTCTAATTGTAAAGGTGGGTCATCAGCACCCCAGTGTGGTTACTTGAGCCTACATGTGTAACTTGAGCCTACATGATTTAACTCGAGCCTACATGTCAAATGAGTTAACTTAAGTAAACAGATGAATATAAATAGAGGTGTAGTGCTCCTCATTTGAGACACACACACTCTCACTTGTGTAGCGCATTAGTGGAGAAGAGAAGTAGCTGGAGAAGGAGGAGGATTAGGCTTTGATCTCTTTGTTGGTTTTATCTTTTATCTTTTTGGGGCATTTATATTGAGGAAGATTTTGCTGGGTTTTTCCCTTTAGGTTTTTCCCAGGATAAATCTTTGTGTTCCTTTTGTATGGTTGTGCTTGTCTATCTTTCAATGATCCTGTTTATATGCTTTTGTGAAAATGAAATGAAATACTGATGTCTTAGCTAAGCATATGGAAATTTAACATGGTATCAGAGATAACCTGAGAAGAAGACATTGTGCAGCTACGGAATCTAGGGCTTCTTACTTTTTGGGTCTCTATCCACAATCCATCAGCAAAAGTATGCTAGGATGACTCTCCATTGAAGGGTGCATCTTTTTGTCGAAGCGGAATTCGATTCCGAGCATTTTCAGTTTTTGATGCGGAAATTAGGGATTTCTACAGAACAGGAATTTTTGAGTGAGACTAGCATAGGATTTTTCTCCTCATAAAAACCGAAGTTTAGAGACCTGGATCAAGAAATTTGGTTGGGTGAAACTCTAGGAAAGTCAAACCCTAGTTTGACCCCTAGCTGGAAAAACCCTAAGTACTAAAACAGATAATTTTTGGTACATTCGCTATATCCTGAGATTGACAAAGTTTCAGGGGCTGAAAATTGCGGGGGATGAATATCAAATCCTAATGTACACTGTGTCTAAATTTCAGCTTCAGATTCACTATATTCTGGGAGATATTATCCCTCCAAGTTAGTGTTCTAGCCTTTTCCAGAATTTGACCCTAAACAAGACACCTGGGGATAACTGCAATATCTTGGGATACAGAGGTCCAAATGGAATTCTTGAAGATGTCCTGGAAATGGAACAGAATTTAATTTTAGTGTTCCAAATATCAGACTCGGAAGATGGACCAGTGACACGTGGCATGCCGTACAACTTTGCTGTTCTGAACAGTCATGTAACAGGTCACCTTGGGCAAAGGATCATAAATCCCAACCGGTAGAACCAATTCTGATTAAACCTATGGTGTTGGATCAGGGATATGTGAGGTTAACTCCATGTGAAATTTCAGACATATAGGATCAGTAATTTCAGAGATATCATAGAAATAGTAACAGGCATTTCTGTAGAAGAAATTGGAAATCTAGGGATTCCTGTTCTGGGAGCTTCCCTCCACTGTTTTCAGAAAAGGAGTACATTGGACAGCTACATTTGAAGAGATATATCTATCTATCCAATTAGATATGAAAGATTCCAATTTTTGAAAATTAGGGTTTCTGTGACAAACCCTAGATCAGCGAGCTTCAGAACCAAGACGGACACCTCAAATCGGTAAGATCTAATCCTTTGCTATTTTCATTTGAGGTTCTCATTTCAAAGTGATCTATCACATCAGTTTGATGATAAGCTTGGTGAAGTTGAAAAATTCCAAGCCTAAAAGTATATGATCTCTTTGAAGAAAATGGTTTGGACACCTACATGAGTATAGAGGTTCCAGTTCCAGAGGGAGATGAGGCTAGAAGCCTTACACAAGAAGAACTTGGTCAAGGCCAAGAAGATCATTGTTGATTCAGTCATGAATCAACTTGTACCACAAGTGTCTCCCCAAAGACACCGAAGATGTTTGATTCCTTGACCAAGATATTTGAAGATAAGAACTTAAATCAGAAGATGGCTTTGATAAAACAATTGAAGAATGTGAAGATCCAGAATGCAGAACAACTTGAAGCGGTAGAAGAAGAAGTGGAGAATGCAGAAGTGGTGATAGCCACCTTGAATGGCCTCCCAGGATCATGGGATTCATTCATGCAAAGAATGTGTGCCAGAAGGAAGTAATTACTTTCAACAGACTTTGGGAAGAAGAAGAAGCTCATCTCATAAGAAGAGAAGAAGAAAGATGGAAGCAATTGAAGATCAAGCTCTCACCATTCAAAGAAGATCCCTCAAGCGATGAGGAATATGAAGAACTCAATTCTTAAAGAAACTCTTATCCATCTTATCATCTGGATAACAAATGATGATTTCATGAATGAAGAAGATGATGAAGCAGAATGATCAAGAAGGAGTCTACCCATGAAACAAACAAAAGATAAGTATTCAATTGTCATTTAAT
>LPNX010466993.1:31959-207667 GCA_001517045.1 Pseudotsuga menziesii | reverse complement strand
ATGCAAAGGTGAAGTGGAAGATCAGTTAATGATGTACAATTGCAAGAATTGGGCATAGTGGGGACAATGCATAGTACCAAATTCCAATGCATGTATGAACTTTGAAGACAAGTATAGGGCACACATGACATGAACATATAATGTGTCACAGATTCACCCTGCCTTTCTTTTGGAGCCTCTTTGTTAATGTACTTTGGTTCAGAACCTCAGAGATGTATTGCACTAGGTGCTATTTTGGATATTTGCACCCATATTTGTTATATATATGAGAAACTTTGCATATTTTTGTATTAATGGTCTGGATTCATATGTATGCACATGAATATATATATGTTTTTTACAAAATATGAATATTTTATGTATTTTTTAGTCAGCCGGTTTTTTACCCGGTTTTTTGCCGGTTCCGGTCCGGTTCACATTTTGGGCATCGCCGGTTCGATGACCGGTCCGGTTCCGATAACATTGACTACCATCTACTGCAAGAGTACCTTCAAGTTGGATCAAAATCAACAACCCAAAAAGACAACTCAATATCATCCACCTGAAGTTCTAGTAACCTTAAATAGGCTAGCTATCACTATAGAGGAATTTATTGCTGTACGTTTAAAGGCCTACGATACATTTCTTTTAGGGTTTCTAGTAGCCTTAAATAGGCTCTCTATCACTATAGAGGAGTTTATTGTTGCAGGTGTGAAGGCCCAAGATACCTTTCTTTTAGGGTTTGCAATTCACTCTACAAATTTTTGAGGTGAAGTGCAATCTTTGCCTACACTACATTGTCATCACTTGCTCTTCTATCACCTTAACAAGGCTATATGCAACCTGTTACAGCATGAACTACTAGGTATAGTTAAAGCCCAAAAGAAGACAACAAGATCTAGAAGAGTATGTTTAATTTTTTTCCTCAATCAATGACTGCTCTATTCCAACGAACATGGTCTAAAGGCTGAACGTTAAACTCCTTCAAACATGGATCTCTATGCACTATTCAATGTAATAGCTTTCCAGATATTAGGGCCACATCAGCTGTCCAGAAATCGCCTAAATCACAATGTGGATGCCGAGCCAAAATTTGAAGATCGTTTGCAAACTCCTCACAGCAATGGAGCACTTGCCATTAAGACTGGAAGAAAAGGCACTAAGCTCTGCCACGTATAATTTTCCTGTAGCTCCATTGATTGATCAAAGGCTGCCTGCATTTGCCGAGGTTGGAATGGTTGGATGCTACAGGATGAAGATCGCCCACTCAAGAACATGGCAATGCTTTTTCCAATTAATTCAAACTAGTGAGTATGTAAGAGCATGCGATCATAAGTACCAGAACACTCTTTAACATTTAGTAGCATCATGAGTTCCAAATAAAAGACACTCTAGTAGTTCCATGTAATCAGAAACATAATCAACAACTCCTACAGTAAAATGTCAAACTTAGTAACTCCCAATCTAAACAAATACACATCTGAAATGTTTGCCATCCTAATTTCTGAAATTGACAGTCAAAGACACTCTCTAGTAGTTCCATGTAATCAGAAAAATGATCAACGACTCCTACAATAAAATGCAAAACTTAGTAACTCCCAATCTAGACAAATCCGCATCTGAAATGTTTGCCATCTTGATTTCTGAAATTGACAGAATGTTGCCATATATCTTATCAGTGATAGATTCAGGTCCGGGCTGTCCACCGCTGTAATAAAACTTGATACCCCAGCCATTGGCTAGTCCTTCAGGATTGTGGCTAGCACTCGTAATAAAACCTCCATTTGCCGTATGGTTTCCAATAACTGTCATCTCACTAAGAATTAAGGTTTCTGCTTTGATCTTTACTTTTGAGATTCTGCCTGCCATCCTTTAGGATTTCTGGAGCATACGCAATGATTTTGCAGTGCCCAATAAAAGAAACTCCCAAATCCAAGTATCGATGACATAGACATCTCTGTTCAAATCGCATCTATGAGTAAAGGTTTCACAAGTAACAATCTCATTACAATTTTTGATATAGTAGCATGGTCAAGTACAAGAAATAGCGAAACCCTTCTTGTCATACTGCAATCCAAATTTCACTTAGCTGCTTGCCAGGTCTGCTTGTTTACTGCTGTTGACACCACTTGACTGCCCAAAATGCACAGGATTGTTGGTTTATGACTACTGAGTTGAGACAAGACAGTCCCAGACATGCCCAGACTTCCTCACGAAAACCTAAGGTGAACGAACACCCTATGTAAATGGATCATTCTTTAAGAGTGATCCATCTCAATTTTCTATTCACACTGGTTGACATCGCATATTGGAACTAATTCTGCAAGAGCGTTTCATACAAAACGATACCTTGTCGAATAGTAGCACCAAGCACTGTCAACTTATTACTGGAAACATGGGTTGGGAAACGTTATTATATATGCCAAGTGGAATTCACAATAATTATGGCCCTAGTTGGTTCATTTAGTTGGTTCATTTGTAACCAAGGAATCAACCAAACTACATGTTTTTGAAGCAAATTTCACCAAATTGGGAGCATCTAATAAATCGAATATAGTTCAATTATCTTTTTTAGGACTTATGTGAAGCATCATCAATCCTCCAAAATTCTGCACCTCACTCACTTGTAATAAATTAATAATTGATAAATTGAGGCAAAGTACTAGCACCCATGACAATATCGCTATTGAATATGTAATGCTACATTTTCTTCTAAAAGAAGGGAGATATTTAACTTCGTTTATCACTCACTATCCAAAGATTTTGGAGCTTAAAAATGAAGGGGAAGTGAATTCAAACTATGCTTCATATTTTACAAATGAATGTTCAACAAATAGAAAATTAACAAGTGAGGTGATGAATGTTTCAACATTCCAAAACGTTGTAGTGAAAGAACTCAATGTGGATCAAAGCACAGTAAACAAAGTTTCAAAATGTAGTACATTCCTTTATAAGCTCCTCCCAAAGGTTGCTAATAGAAGCTTGGCTTGGCATTCATGTTGTGCATATTTCATGCTGACTTAATTCTAGGAAATGCACATTATTATTACAATTGCCAAGTTTAAGAAAGACATGATCATGTGCATTGGATAGATTGGGAGTGACTTCTATATATAATGCGACAACAGAAGACCAGTCTGGAATTGATAAGTTGTGTTAGAAAAGCAGCAACAAGGAAAGTCTTCCTGGATGCATGTAATCTAATTATTTATTGACTTTTAGTGAAAGTGAAATTAGGGTTTTCGTTTTACCTAAAGTTATAAAGGAAAGGTCAATTGGTGGAGAGGACACACACTTGTATTCCGACAGAGACAGGAAACAGACGGGGAGAGAAAGTCAGACAAAGGATTTAGCTGGGATGACGAAAGAGCGAGCAAACAGGATCACCGAGCTATCAGGCAAGACAGAACCCGCACGGATCGACAGGCAGCAGCTGCAGAGGGAGGTCATACAAGACCATACAGATTCCATACAGCTGTCGTACAGATCATACGGATTCCGTACAGCAGGCGTACGGATCCACACGTGTGGGAGGCCGTACAGCTGGGTTGTACACTCACACAGGAGGGTGTTGGGGTTTAGCTGGAATTTTCCCAGTGATTCTGTTGGGGTGTTGCATTTGCCAGGTTTGGGTGAATTTGCAGTGATTATAACCGTTCCATATTTTCTCATAATAAAATCTATATCTGACTATTGCACCAGTTTTCCCATCTTGGGTTTTTCCGAGGGTTTCCATATCCAAAATAATAGTGTCGATATTGTGATGTGTTGTTGTGATTTATTTCTCAGTTTTATATTCTGTTGCATACTATAAAAGATATTCATGTGCAGTTATCAGTGGAGATTTTGAATGCACTGTTTAGCCCTAGTTGAATATTAAAGGAAAATTTACATGGTCTCAGATCTCTGGTGAGCTAAAGCTGATAGATTTGCAGCAGCAGTGATAGATCAGGGGCAAATCTATAGGAAGACACAAACCTAGACTTCCAAATCTAGGGTTTGACAGGTAACACTTCACTATGGTCGTGCAGTGGAGAGTTGAGGATAGACTCCAGGGGGAACAGAACTTTCCTACATGGAAAGAAAGGATCACAACGATCTTAGACGTCAGTGATGCAAAGGAGCACATTGACTCCACAAAAATTGCACCCACGGATCTAGTGGATCTGATAGCTTGAAAGAAGATTGATTCCAGAGCCATGTTGATTATCATGGATGGAGTGAAGGACCATATAGTCCCTCACCTTTCTGGTAAGAAGACCGCAGCAGAGATGTGGATGGCTTTCGAGAGTCTGTACCAAAGTAAGAACGAGAACCGAAAGATGGTGTTGCAAGAGAGGATGCGCAACACCAACATGGCCAAGGGAGAAGGAGTGGTGCCTTATCTCACAAGGCTCACACAGATCAGGGATGAGCTTCGAGTTGTTGGCTCTAAGACAATGGATGAGAATCTAGTTCAGATAGCACTCAATGGCTTCTCTAAGCCATGGGACACCTTTGTCAAAGGTGTTGTGGCTAGGGAGAAGCCCCCTCATTAGCAGAGACTATAGGATGATTTTGTGCAAGAGGAGACCCACATGGGTCAAGGATCAGGCTCATCCAACAGTGCCCCATAGATTGTGGATGAGGAGGCTCTAGCCCTTCAAGGGAAGAGCAAGGGTAAGACAAAGAAGAAGAAGGATGGTAAGAAGAACCTTGACGTGTCAAAGGTCAAGTGTATATGCCACAAGCAGGGACACTTTGCCTCCCAGTACCCAGACAGGAAGAAGAGTAACACTCAGATGGTTGGATCTACAGAGGTGGATGAGTTTAACAGGAACATCGATGAGGAGTTCTGCTTGATAGCTTGCATGGCAAGCACCACAGGGAACAGTATATGGTACATCGACAATGGAGCATCTAGTCACATGACTGGACAGAAGAGATTCTTCAGAGACTTGCAGATTGGTGGAACAAGAATCCACGTTGAGCTGGGTGATGATGCACTGTATCAGGCACAGGGAGCTGGCATTGTTTCATTTGAGAGGGAGTCTGGAAAACCTCTCAGTTTTGTTGATGTGTTATATGTTCCAGGATTGACCAAGAACCTCATAACAGTCTCCACTCTAGAGGACAAGAGAATCAGGTGAAGTTCCAAGACCATAGAGTATATATCAGGCCCAAGGGATCAGATAGGAGCTTGGATCGGGTGATTGGAAAAAGGAGTGGGAAAGTGTATAGACTACACTTTGAGCCTGCAAAGGCACTAGTCAGCAGCAGCAGTAGCAACAGTCAGGGTGAGTTGTAGCATAGGAGAATGGCACACTTACACCATGGAGCACTGAGGCACTTCAGACAAGTTATCATTGGAGTTCTTTAGGTACAGGTGGAGAAGCACAACCACTGCAAGGGTTGTGCTTTGAGGAAGAATATCAGGAAGCCTTTCCCACAGAGTGAGCATAAGTCTAAGGAGACCTTGGACTTGGTGCATTCGGATGTATGCGAACCTATGAGTGCCCATTCTTAAAGTGGTTACAATTACTGTGTAACCTTCATTGATGACTATTTCAGGAAGACCTGAATCTATTTCCTGAAGGCCAAGTCAAAGGTCTCTGAGAGGTTCCAAGAGTTCAAAACTCTCGTGGAGAACCAAACAGGAAAGAAGATTTGGGTGTTGAGAACAGACAAAGGGGGTGAGTACACCTCCAATGGGTTCATGGAGTATTGTTCGACGGAGGGGATCAAGAAGGAGCACATTGTGCCCCATATCCCACAACAAAATGGAGTTGTAGAGCGAAAGAACAGGGCCATGGTAGGAACAGCCAAGGCCATGCTATTTGATCAAGAATTGCCACTATTTCTTTGGGTTGAGGCATACAGTACTGCAGTATACATTCAAAACATGTGTCCCCATACAGTGACACCCGAGGAGGTCTTTACAGACACCAGGCCAGATGTGAGTCACATTCGCATATTTGGCAGTGTCTGTTGTTGTCATGTTCATGCTGACAATAGGAAGCTGACAATAGGAAGAATCTAGACCATTCTGGAGAGAAAGGTTTACTTGTTGGTTATAGCGAGACTTCGAAGGCATACAAAGTTTACATTCCTGCTCGCAAGAGGATCATTGTGAGCAGGGATGTCCAATTCAATAAGGACGGGGCCTTACGGAGATCTATGGACTTACCAGCAAAGCAACA
The DNA here is from genome assembly GCA_001517045.1 of Pseudotsuga menziesii. Taxonomy (NCBI): domain Eukaryota; kingdom Viridiplantae; phylum Streptophyta; class Pinopsida; order Pinales; family Pinaceae; genus Pseudotsuga; species Pseudotsuga menziesii. Next base: position 201,509 of record LPNX010466993.1, on the reverse strand, counting down.
GCTAGCACAGGATTCGGGGGTCAAGTTGGAGGAGCCATATGTACAAGTATAGGTACAAACAAAGGGCATAGGTTCTGGTAGTCAGAGGGAGTCAGGTGGACAAGATACCTCAGTCATTGACTTGGAGGATGAGTTGCAACAGGAGACGAATATCCAGCAGCAGCAGCAGGTTGACACTAGGCCAACGCCTAAATGGTTCAGGTCCACAGTTCAAGATTCCAAGCAAGTGGATCCTCCACAGAGCTCCATGATACGGAGCAAACCACCAGTGAGACTCAGTTATATGGCATTGATGACACAGATGATTAACTCTAAACCTTCCAGCTTTAAGAAGGCTGCACAACATGATGTGTGGCAGGAGGCTATGGTTGAGGAGTATGACTCCATCATGAAAAACCAGGTATGGGAGGTTGTGCCAAGACCTAAAGGGAAAAAGGTGGTGAGATCCAGATGGATCTACAAGGTGAAGCATGCAGCAAACGAAAGCGTGGAGAAGTACAAGGCGCGCTTCGTGGCAAAGGGGGTTTCACAGAAGGAGGGCATTGACTATGAGGAGACACTTCGCCCCTATTGCCAGGTATTCTTCCATTCAGATCATTATCTCACTAGCAGCTGAGATGGGTTGGCGAGTCCATCAGATGGATGTCAAGACTGCCTTCCTCAACGGAGTGATAGAGGAGGAGGTATATATTGAGCAGCCAGAGGGGTTTGATGTGGAGAACAGGGAGACGCATGTATGCATATTGCACAAAGCTCTTTATGGGCTCAAGCAGGCACCTCGAGCATGGTACTCGAGGATAGACAGATATCTACAAGATGGGATTTCAGCGGAGTGAGGCTGACCACAACTTGTATATCTTGACATGTGAGGTGCCTCTCACGCTGGCCCTATATGTGGATCATCTCTTTCTTATGGGAGATGAGAGGTTGATTGGAGACTGCAAATCCAACCTTGCAATGGAGTTTGAGATGAAAGACCTTGGGTTGATGCACTACTTTCCGGGCTTGGAGGTTTGGCAGAGAGATGGATGCTTCTTCATTGGACAAGGGACGAATGCAGTAGACATCTTGAAAAGATTTAGAATGGAGGACTGCAAGCCTATGGCCATACCTATAGTTTCCAACTGGAGGAAGATTGATGCATCAGGGTCAGACGGATTTGATCCTACCTTATATTGTCAGCTTATCGAATCGCTTATGTATCTGGTCAACACTCAACCAAACATCAGCTTTGCAGCCAATTCTTTGAGTCAATTCATAGTGGACTCTCGAAGAGTGCATTGGACGACTGCAAAGCACATACTTCGCTACATCAGAGGTACGGTGGAGTATGAATTGGTTTATGAGTGCAAGGGGAGTGTACAGTTAGCAGGATTCACGGATGCTGACTGGGCAGGATGTGTAGAGGACAGGAAGAGTACTTCAGGTTGTTGTTTCAGCGTTAGATCAGGGGTTGTCTCTTGGTTCACCAAGAAGCAAAAGTCAATTGCATTGAGCTCGGAAGAGGCTAAGTACATTGCAGCCAGCATGGCTGCTTGTGAGGGTATGTGGCTGAGGAAGTTACTTTCAAGGTTGTTCAAGTGTGAGCTAGAGGCTACAGTAGTTCATTGTGACAATCAGAGTGGCATCAGCCTATCTAAGAATCTAGTGTTCCATGACCGAAGCAAACACATAGACATCAAGTACCACTTCTTAAGAGATTGTGTTCAAATAGATGAGCAGGTGGCGGACATTTTCACCAAGGCACTTTGCAGACACAGTTTTGTGAAGTTCGAGGATAAGATGGGGTTGCTATCGAATCCCTTCCTCGTTGAGAGGGAGTGTTAAAATAGCAGCAACAAGGAAGATCTTCCTGCATGCATGTGTCCTTGCATGCAAAAGACTTAGATTGGGACACCAGTTGTATTTAATTTACTTTTCCTAAGTTTATTTTGGAAAATAAGTTAAAGTAATCTAATTATTTATTGACTTTAAGTGAAAGTGAAATTAGGGTTTTCGCTTTACCTACAGTTATAAAGGAAAGGTCAATTGGTGGAGAAGACACACACACTTGTATTCCGGCTGAGATAAGACAGGGAGAGAAAGTCAAACAAAGGATTTAGCTAGGAAGACGGAGGAGCGAGCAAACAAGATCACAGAGCAACCAGGCAGGACAGAGCCCGCACGGATAGACAGGCAGCAACTACAGAGAGAGGTCGTACAAGACCGTACGGATTATGTACAGCAGTCGTACAACCATACAAATCTGCACATGTGGGAGGCGTACAGCTAGGCCGTACACTCACGCAGGAGGGTGCTAGGGTTTAGCTGGGATTTGCCTAGTGATTCTTCTGGGGTGTTGCATTCGCCAAGTTTGGGTGAATTTGCAATGATTGTAACCATTCCATGTTTTCTCATAATAAAATCTATATCTGACTGCTGCACCGGTTTTCCCATCTTGGGGTTTTCCAGGGGTTTCCATACCCAAAATAATAGTGTCAATATTGTGATGTGATTTTGTGATTTATTTCTCAGTTTTATATTCCGCTGCATACTGTAAAAGATATTCATTTTGCTTATCAGTAGAAATTTTGAATGCACTGTTTAACCCTAGTTGAATATTAAAGGAAAATTTACAAGTTGTTGACTGAAGGAAATTAAATAAAACATCTACAAGAAGGGGTAGATGATCATATCCTTATCTAGATAATTATTGTCCTTCTTTGTTCCACAACATGCTTGGTAATATCGACATCCATCACTTCAACTGCTTTGGGGCAACGCAGTTCAAGGAGGGGGCACTATCATTATAGCTGAAGATTTCTGCGTTGAAGGAAGGAATATTGGAAGTGAGTGAAAAAATAAATAAATAAAATCAGTTTTGTATTACATGAGTCAATAACCATATCTTGTTTGAAATTGTGCATGGTGCTGACAAACCCAGTTTGGGTTTTCTTACTTTGCCAAAACCTGACTAGGTCACTCATCCTAAGTTTATTCATCCCATCCCTTGAACCATAACTCTGACCTCAAAAATCAGAGTGCTTCCTCCTTTTACCCCTCAAAATGACATGTCAATTTGAGGGACTTTTACAGTGATTTAGTGATAAGGATGTATCAATAGAGCACTTTTGAGATTTAACTTGTATGTACTAGTCACCAAGTCGATTTTGAGGTTTCACCTCCTATGGCAAAGCTGGGTTTCACAAAACAACAAGGGGATTTGTCCTCAGCATGCCAAATGCTTGGATATCTTGTAATAAAGGAATGCATGAGATTGTTGGACCTTGTCTTGATGCACAGTTTGGAGTAGTCTTACCACCTTAAATAGCATCAGGAAGATATAGCCTTGGAGACAGTCCACATAATGATCAAGAGAAAGCATAGATGAATACAATGCATATGACAGACCTGAAGAAATGAGAGGAAATTCTACATAAACTTTTTCTAAAGCATGATCACTGGTTGGTGTTAAATATGATGGTCAGGAAAAACAGACGTGAATTTTAAAGTAGTCGAAAATTTTATAAACCAACGACAGCATATATTGACTCCATAAACTTACAGTGCAAGGTACATTTTTGCAGTAGATTTTTCAGTATGGCTTAGGGGCATTTCCTGTAGCAATATATTCTTCAGGATGATGGTATTTCAAATTTATCTTAAGCACTCTACACTGCCTTTTTGGCCTGTTTTCATGCTTGAGTATTCCTTAAACCAAATCTATACTTATTCACTTATTAGTTGATAGTAAAATGATGATATAATATCCTTTCCAGCGCTGTGAATTTTGGTGGCAGCTTTTTGGATTGAATGGATATTTCACCCCAATATGACCTACGGTAGTGGAGCAATATGATCTTTTCTGGTGTTGATCACAACAAACCTTCTTCTTTATTCAGCATGGCAGTCATTAGCACTTTATGTAGGCAAATCCATACTTTGTAGCATGTAGTGTGTAAACGGTGCACGCTTGGCAAGCATACCAAGGCTACTTTCCCAAGCAGTGAGCATAGATTTAAGGGGATCGTGGATCTAGTGCATTCAGATGTGTGTGGACCGATGTCAATAGAATCAATCACAAGAAGCATGTACTATGTTTCCTTCATTGATGACTTCTCTCACAAAACATGGATTTACTTCTTGAAGACCAAGGATCGAGTGTTCAACAGGTTCCAGTAGTTCAAAACTCCTGTGGAGAACCTGACAAGGAAGAAGATTAAGGTTTTGAGAGCAGACAATGGGGGTGAGTATACATCCAATGATTTCGATGATTTCTGCAAGGATGCAGGAATCAAGAGGGAGTTCATTATTTTGTACAACCCACAGCAAGACAGGGGAAGAATTAATCCATCGATACATGACCAAGTTTTACCAATGTTTCTATGGGCGAAAGCATCCAATGCAATAGTCTACATCCAAAACAGATGTCCTCAAAGGGTTTCGGGGTAAAGACACCAAAGGAGGCATTCACTAATGTGAAGCTAGAGGTGAGTCATTTCTACATCTTTGGCTATCAAGTTTACTGACATATACCAGTGAAGAAGAGGACCGAGTTCAAGCCCTCCAACAAAAAGGGTTTGTCTGTTGACTACAGTGAGAATTCAAAGGCTTATAAAGGGAGAGAGACAATTGTAAGCAGGGATCTAAAGTTCGAGGTAGACTTTGCATCAAAAAAGACTCATGAGCCATTACCAGTGACAGAGGATGAGAAGCAAGAAGCTTTGAAGGTTGAGCTAGGGCCACCAACGACTTCCAATTCGATGCAACAACCTTCAGATTCAAAGCAAGAGCCACCAGCTCCTACTAGTTCTATCAGGAGACCTTAATGGTTCCTCAAAAATTAAGAGTTGCTCAAGAGCATGTTGAGGCTCTTAGGAGCTCATTAGGAAGAGCAGACCTCCGAAGAAGTTTATGAACTACATATAGTTGATGAGTAGCAACATAGATTCTGAGCCTTCCAGTTTTCAAAAGGCAGTCGAACAACAAATTTGGAGGGATGCCATGGTGGGGGGGTAAACCTCCATCATGAAGAATGATGTTTGGGACATTGTGCCTAGATCAAAGGGGAAGCTTCTTGTGACTTCCAAATGGCTCTACAAGATCAAGCATGCAGCAAATGGTAGCATAGAGAAATACAAAGCAAGGTTTGTGGTGAGGTAGTTCTCTAAAATAGAGGAAGTAGATTATGAGGAACATTTGCTCCATTGGCCATTACACTTCCATTAAAGAAGAGATGTCTTTAATCTCCATTATAGGATGGAGGATACATCAAATGGATGGGAAGGCAATGTTCCTCAATAGGAAAAACGAGGAAGAAGCACACATCTAGCAACCTCAAGGCTTTGAGGTCAATGGGAAGGAGTCCCATATGTGCAAGCTAAAAAGGCCTTGTATGGAATCAAGCAAGCACTAAGAGCAAGGTATTATAGGATCAATGTATACCTGAAGAGCATGAGCTTCACCAAAAGTGAATCAGATCCCAACTTATATTTCATATTTGTTGAGGTTGATCTGCTCATTTGGTTTTGTATGTAGATGACCTACTTCTCGCAGGTTTAGATAAGCTCATTACAGGGTGCAAGGCAGATATGGCAACTAAATTCGAGATGAAGGACATTGGCTTGATGCATTACTTCTTGGGGTTGGATGTTTGGTAGAGACCAAGGCAGATTTTCCTAACGCAGAGTAAGCATGCAGTCGAGATGCTGGATGGAGGACTGCAGGGCCATGGCCACACCTAATGATCATTAATATGAAGAAGGTCACTACTTCATGTTTAGATATGGTGGATGCCATGTTGTACAATCAGTTGATAGGTATTTGGTGTATTTGATGTATTTGGTCAACAAAAGGCCATATATATGTTTTGCGGTTAACACCTTGAGCCAGTTCATGGTGGAGTCAAACAAGAGCATTAGGTAGAAGCAAAACATGTGCTCAAATACTTGAGGGGCACTGTGGAGTATGATTGACATATATTGGAGAAGGTGAAATGAAATTGCATGGGTATACAAACTCAGATTGGACTAGCAGTGCATCGAAAAGGAAGAGCGCCTCACGGTGTTGCTTCAGCTTGAGATCGGCAATGATATCCCAATTCAACAAAAAGCAGACTTCCAGGGCACTCAGTTCAGCAAACGTTGAATATATGGCAGCGAGTACAGCTAGTTGTGAAGCCATCTGGCTTCACAAGTTGTTAGTAGGTTTATCTGATCAAGAGTTGGTTCTCACATTGATTTTCTATGATAATCAAAGTTGTATCAAACTCTCTGAGAATCCACTTTTTTCATAACAGATCCAAGTACATTGAGATCAAGTATCACTTCATTCGAGACAAAATTCAAAAGGGAGCAATGAACCTCTAGTATGTACCAACAGATCAACAAGTTGCAGATATTCTGACCAACCATTCAAAGACAAACTTGGATTGGTGTAGAATCCCTTCCTTGTTAAGAGGGAGTGTTGATGTTTGTAGCTCGAACATGAACTTTCGCACAGATTTACTGTCAAACATGTGTGAAGTCATCCAAGTCAAATCTATTTTGTAATTCACTTAATTAATATATTTAAAATCTTTTATTTGTTGTTGAGTCTAATAAAGTGCATTTTTTATGCACTAGTGATTTAAGCTAATCTCAACCGCAGATTTCACCGCAAGATGAGAGCTTTTGTAGATTAGGCCTTCAGCTAAAGTATTAAAGGTGGGTCAAGGTAGAGAGTAAAGATGCATTCATTCTTCACAGAGACAATTTTGTCCAAAGACGAAGAAAGAGGTCAAGTGAGAGAAAAACAGGGCAGCAATGAGAAGATCGATCTATAGTGATTACAGGTTGAAAAATACAGCAGCAACAATGATTTTGTATAGTTGTGCAAAATTTTGTACAATGTATGGACAGATCTGTACTAATCCTTGCAGTCGTACGAATAGGTCGTGCTGGTCCAACAATCATACAGATGCACCACAGCATCAATCTTCTCAGATCTATTTTGTCGTTTTCCAGATTTTATTTATCAGCAGGCAAAAACAACTCATGAGTTGTCGTTGTAACTTTTAAGCATTTAATGATAAACTGATTTTGTGCTTCTGCTATTTATTTTCAACTATTTTGTACATTGTGCGCACTTCCTTCCCCTTAAATTGTTCCATCAATGTTATTCAATAAGTGATTTGAGGATCAGACAGAAACTCTGAAAACTCGGGATCGAGCTATCATGCATTTACCTATATTGCAACGGTTCAGTCCAGTTTCAAAATATTTGTTCCAACAACGAATCTTCAAAACCCATTTTTTTGAAAGGATGATGGATGAAAAATTGTCTCCAATTCATCGTATACCTTTTGATCATGTAGGGTGCTCGAAAATGGTCGAAATAGTGAAATAGTGAGATCGCTATGACTGTAGCCCTTGGAAAGTCTTCTAAAGAAGAAAAAACTTTATTCGATCCTATGGATGACTGGCTACGCAGAGACTGTTTCATTTTTGTGGGTTGGTTCGGCCTATTGCTCTTTCCTTGTGCTTATTTTGCCTTGGGTGGATGATTCACGGGTACAACCTTTGTGACTTCATGGTATACTCACGAATTGGCCAGTTCCTATCTGGAAGGTTGTAATTTCCTAACTGACGCAGTTTCTACTCCTGCTAATAGTTTAGAACATTCTCTGTTGTTATTGTGGGGTCCCGAAGCACAAAAAGATTTTACTTGTTGGTGTCAATAAAGTGGTCTATGGACCTGCGTTGCTCTTCATGGTGCTTTCGGTCTAATAGGTTTTATGTTACGTCAATTTGAACTTGCTCGATCTATACAATTCTGACCTTAAAATGCAATTGCATTCTCTGGTCCAATTGTTGTCTTTGTTTCTGTATTTTTTATCTATCCATTGGGCCAGTTCGGTTGGTTTTTCGCACCTAATTTTCGTGTAGGGGCTATTTTTTTATTTATCCTCTTCTTTCAAGGTTTTCATAATTGGACCTTGAATCCATATCATATTATGGGAGTTGTCGGAGTATTAGGTGTTGCTCTTCTATGTGCTATTCATGGTGCTACCGTGGAAAATACTTTATTTGAAGATGGTGATGGTGCAAATACGTTTTGTGCTTTTAACCCAACTCAAGACGAAGAGACTTATTATTCCATGGTCACTGCTACCGATTCTGGTCACATATTTTTGGGGTTGCTTTTTCCAATAAACGTTGGTTGCATTTCTTCATGTTATTTGTGCCAGTGACCGGTTTATGGATGAGTGCCATTGGAGTAGTTGGTCTAGCTCTAAACTTACATGCCTATAATTTTATTTCCTAACAGATCCGTGCAGCAGAAGATCTTGAATTTGAGACTTTCTCCACACAAAATATTCTCCTAAACGAAGGTATTCGTGCTTGGATGGCGGCTCAAGATCAGCCTCATGAAAACCTTATATTCCCTGAGGAGCTCCCACCCCATGGAAACGCTCTTTAATGCAACTATAGCTTTAGTTGTTCGTGATCAAGAAACCACCGGCTTCGCTTGGTGGGTCGATAATGCCCGACTCATCAATTTGTCTGGTAAATTGCTAGGGGCTCACGTGGTTCATGTCGAATTAATTGTATTCTGGGCCGAAGCAATGAATCTCTTCAAAGTGGCTCATTTCCTACTGAAAAAGCCTATGTATGAACAAGGATTGATTTTACTTCCTTATCTAGCTACTCTAGGATGGGGAGTCGGTCCTGGTGGGGAAATCATGGACACTTTTCCATATTTTGTATCTAGGGTACATCACTTAATTTCTTCTGCGATTTTAGGTTTTGGTGGTAATTATCATGCACTCATAGGACCCGAAACTTTAGAATAATATTTTCCATTCTTTGGCTATGTATGGAAAGATAGAAACAAAATGACCACAAATTTGGGTAATCACCTACTTGCTAGGTGTTGGTGCTTTTCTTCCAGTGCTTAAGGCTTTGTATTTTGGAGGTGTATATGATACCTGGGCTCCCAGTGGTGGAGATGTAAGAAAAATTACGAACCCGACTCTTAACCCAAGGTACTATACTTGGTTATTTACTGAAATCTCCTTTCAGAGGAGAAGGATGGATCGTTAGTGTGGACAATCTAGATGATGTAATTGGAGGACATGTATGGTTAGGTTCCATTTGTATCTTTGGTAGTATCTGGCATATCTTAACCAAACCTTTTGCATGGGCTCATCGTACATTCGTATGGTCCAGAGAAGCTTATTTGTCCTATAGTTTAGCGGCTCTATATGTCTTTGGTTTTATTGCTTGTTGTTTCGTTTGGTTCAACAATACAGCATTTCCCAATGAATTCTATGGGCCCACCAGCCCAAAAGCCTCTCAAGCTCAAGCATTTACTTTTCTAGTTAGAGACCAACGTCTTGGATCTAGTGTGGGTTCTGCGCAAAGACCTACTGGTTTAGGTAAATACCTTATGCGTTCTCAGACTCGAGAAATTATCTTTGGGGGGAAACGATGTGTTTTTGGGATCTTCTTTCTCCCTAGTTGGAACCCTTAAGGGGCCCTAACGGTTTGGACCTGAGCAAGTTGAGAAAAGACATACAGCCTTGGCAAGAACGACATTCAACAGATAATAAGACTCATGCTCCTTTAGGTTCTTCGAATTTTGTGGGTGGTGTAGCTGTCGAAATCAATGCGGTGATTAATGTCTCTCCCTAAAGTTGGTTAGCCCTCTCCAATTTCGTTCTAGGATTTTTCTTCTTCATGGGTCATTTGTGGCATGGGGGGAGGGCTAGTGCAGCTGCAGCAGGATTTGAGAAAGGAATTGATCGAGATTTTGAACCTGTCCTTTTAATGACTCCTCTTAACTGAAACAAGAGATCAAACCAAATGGAAGGGAAATCGATTCAATTTCATTACATCAATCTCCCATATCGACTCGGTAGGAGTCTTTGCAAATACTATCTTTCCAACTGGATCCTTGTAACTCGATTGGATATAGCCAAGCTATTCTCTTTTTTTGTATTGGACCGAACTAATAAATGCGATTGTTGAAAAAACAAAAGGAGAGAGAGGGATTCAAACCCTCGATAGTTTTTTTACTATACCGATTTTCAAGACCGAAGCCATCAACCACTCGGCCATCTCTCTCGGGGACTTCTACTCTACCTAATACCTAACTATAAGCATAAGGTCGGGCCGATACCAACCATACCAGTGACATATGATGATTTTTTAATGATCATCTGGAATGGTAAAAAGAAACAAATTTCTCTCTCCTCTCACACTCAGATATAAAATTGAAAAAGTTTGGCTCGATCAATTTATGGTTAAATCCTTTCCATAGTGCATTTGATCAAAATTGAAAATTGAGGATCGGGTGGTATAGTCTATTCAATCTGTTGGGGGCTTGTAAGATCAGAAGCATGACTATTGCTTTCCAATCGACTGTGTTAGCATTAATTGCTTGTAAGATCAGAAGCATGACTATTGCTTTCCAATCGACTGTGTTAGCATTAATTGCTATTTCATTTTACCGATGATTGGTGTACCTGTTGCATTTGCCTCTCCCGATAGTTGGTCAAGTAGCAAAAATGTTGTATTTTCGAGTGTATCATTATGGATCGGATTAGTCCTTTTTGTAGGTATCCTTAACTCTTTCATACATCAGATCTGTTCTAGATGTTTTAGGCTCAAAGTCCCCCCCCCCCCAGAAGGGGTTTTTCGTAATTGAATAAATAATTGGATCATTAAGAAATGGTATCTACTTACGAATGGATTGAACATATATGTATTCAGAACGAATAAAATGCGGGTATGGTTGAATGGTAAAATTTCACCTTGCCAGGGAGAAGATGTGGGTTCGATCCCCGCTACCCGCCCATCACATGAAATATGAAAATGAATAGTTCATGTATTGATCGTATCTTTCCCTCACTTTTCATTCAATTATAAAGTAATCATTTATAGAGTAATCATTTATCAAATGAGGGAGTAATACTTTCCGGACCAAAATACTTCTTATGTTCTAGTCTAGCGGAGAGGTTATGAGCCTTGCAAGTTACCAGACCACTCTACTCCACACCATTGATTGATATCATAAACAGAATGTGTACACTAAACAATCATTGGATATACTCCTTATCCCATATAGGGATAGGGGTACTTCTATGGTATCACAATAAACTTCAATAACTTTTTTTTTTCCTATCAACTTAATTTTGTTATCTCGAGCAATAAACATGCGTGAGCCATCTCACAGAGTATGTGTCTGAAATCCAAAGTCTCGATAGTTGGCTCTAGGTATTCCAATTGAAGAACAACGTTGATGGAGACATGTAGGTGCACTATTACGTGGTGAAGATTGCAATTTTCTATGCATTTCCCATTTGTCATCCAATGATGAAACTTTGCCTTCTTCCTCCAAAGATTGACGAATCAGATGATATTTCCATTCCAGTGCTTGTCTCTTCTTCTCTCTCTGAATGAGACTCTTTCTCGCCATAATAGTTCAGTCAACACTATTACCTACCAGGAATCAAAATATAGATCAGATATTAGATGGAGAAATATTATGTTGATTACTTTTTCTTTGTGGGGTATTGTCATTGATACAATAATATCCCATTCACTGATGAAATTGATGAAGAATAATTACGAAATTTAGCTGATGTAGAGACAATTAAAAAAGTTGCATAAGTGAATATATAACCTATAGAAAGTGAGCTAATCCAACTAATTGTGCTTGAACAATGGAAAGAGCTACTAGCTTCTCCCTCCATCGAACTAAATTAGCCAAAGGTGTGTGTTCATGGACCCATGCAAGAGTTTCGATCAGTGCCAGCCAATATCTGCGCCAAGAAATCAGGAACATAAATCCAGTGGCCCAAACAGGATGCCTGAATAAGAACATCCACGCCCAAACAAATAAACTGTTCATACCGAAAGGATTGTATCCATTAATAAGTTGTGAAGAATTTAGCCATAGATAATCCCTTAACCATCCCATTAATTAAGTGGAAGACTCATTAAATTGCGCTACATTACCCTACCATAATGTTATATGCTTCCAATGCCAATAGAAAGTAACCCATCCAATAGTATTCAACATCCAGAAAACTGCTAAATAAAAAGCATCCCAGGCCGAGATATCGCAGGTACCACCCCGTCCCGCACCATCGCAAGGAAAACTAGAACAAAATTATTTCTTATCTGGCATTTAGCTTGGAACCATGCGCATCCAAAGCACCTTTAACTAGGATCAATGTAGTTGTATGCAAACCTAGAGCAATAGCATGATGAACCAAAAAGTATCCAGGACCGATTGTTAAGAACAATGAATTATTATTATCATTAATAGCGTTCAACCAACCGAGTAACCATATGCTTTTACCTGCATCGAATGCTGGACCACTTGTTGAAGATAGGAGTACATCGAAACCATATATATAAGGTCATACCAAGAGCAGATTGTATTCACTGAGCAAATATGGGCTCGATCAAGATTTGTTTGTCTAGAGTACCGAAAGCAAGCATAACATCATTATGAACATAAAGTCCCAAGGTATGGAAACCTAAAAATAAACTAACCCAACTAAGATGAGATATTATAGCTTCCTTCTGCTCCAACATTCTCGCCAATACATTATCTTTATTTTGTTCTGGATTATAATCCCTAATGAGGAATATAGCTCCATGAGCAAAGGCTCCTGTCATAATGAACCCAACAATGTATCGATGATGAGTATATAATGCAGCTTGGGTGGTGAAGTCTTGTGTTATGAATGCATAAGCGAGTAAAGAATACATGTGTTGAGCTGCCAAGGAAGTGATAACCCCCAAAGAAGCTAAAGCAAGACCCAATTGAAAATGAAGAGAACTATTGATTGTGTTATAAAGACCCTTATGTCTGCATCCTAATAGGCCTCCTGGAAGAACATGTGCCTCCAAAATATCTTCCATACTGTGACCAACAATTGAAAAAACAAATGAAATAGCTAAATGACAATGAGCGATATCATTCAACAATAAACTTTGAGTTTGTGGATGAAATCCTCCAAGAAGAGTTAGAATAGCAGTTCATGCCACTCTTTAGGTACCAAATAAGTGACTACTGGAATCAGTATCTTAAGCATAAAGATTCCACCGACCTTTGAAAAGCGGTCCTAAACCTTGGGGATGCGGTAATACATTCAAAAAATTATCCCATCTAACGTGCTCTCCCCTTGATTTAGGAATAGTGACATGAACTAAATGCCCTGTCCAAGCTAGAGAACTGACTCCGAAGAGTCCTAACAAATGATGATTGAGACGAGATTCGGCATTTTTGAACCATGAGACACTTGGTCTCCATTTAGGTTGTAGAGGTAACCTACCCGCTCTTAAAAAGATGGCAGAAAGAAACAGCAAGAAAAGAGCTCCAGCATAAAGATCTTTGTTAGTGCATAAGCCGATTGTATACCACCACTGATAAACACTAGAATAAGCAATATTGACCGAACCGGGAGCACCTCCTCGAGTAAAGGCTTCTATAACTAGTTACCAAAATGAGGATCCCAAATTGCATGAGCAATGGGTCTTAACTCTTACATGTAAGGGATCGCGTACCCATGCTTCAAAATTGCCTTGCCAAACCACATGGAACAAATTACTAGAGGTCCACAGAAATATTATTGGCAACTAGCCAAAGTGGGAAGCAAAAATTTTATGATAAAGGCGTTCTTCGGTAATATCATTATGACTCTCGAAGTCATGTGCGGTGTCGGTAATATCATCATGACTCACGAAGTCATGTGCAGTCGCAATACCGAACCAAATACGACGAGTAATGGGGTCCTAGGCCAAGCCTTGGCTAAAATTTGGAAATCTTGATGCCATAATGCTTTTCAAATCCTCCTAACCATTATCCTACTCCATTAATTCTTGCCAGGAAGAACGCCCATGTTGTGAGGATTCCACCCATAAGGTAATGAGCTACTCCTACAACACGTCCTTGTACAATGCTCAAGGCTCTGGGCTAGATAGCAAGAGCAACCTACAATTTGTTATGGGCCCAAACAAGAGATTCAATGAGTTCTTGCCAATACTCACGACCGCTGAATAAGAACATTAAACTAAAGGCCCAAACAAAATGAGCACCTAAAAATAAAAGAACATATGCAGATAATGAAGAACCATAAGATTGGATCACTTGAGAAGCTTATGCCCATAGAAAGTCACGGAGCCACCCATTAATCGTAATGGAACTCTATGCAAAGTTTCCTCCCGTGATATGAGTTACCACTCCTTGATCACTTATACTACCTCAAACATCGGACTGCATTTTCCAGCTGAAATGGGATTTACTAACGAAATTGCATTGTACATCCAGAATAAACCAAGGAAAGCGAAAACCAAGATACTTGACATGTTCCTCCTCTCCCGGGTCCATCACAAGGAAAGCAAAAACCAAGATTCGCTTTATCAGGTATTAAACGAGAGCTACGGGCAAATAGAACACATTTAAGTAGGATTAAAACAGACACATGGATAGTAAATGCATGAATGTGATGTACCAAAAAATCCTTGGTTCCTAATGGTATTGGTAACAAAGCCACTTTGGAACCTACTGTCACCAAATCACCACCTCCCCAAGCTAAGCGGGTACTCGTTGTTGCACCAGGAGCTGTTGAACCAGGTGCTAAAGCATGAGTGTTTTGTATCCATTGAGCAAAGATAGGTTGTAATTGTATTACAGTATCTGAGAACATATCTTGAGGATGTCCTGGAGCGCTCATAGTATCATTATGAATATACAAACCAAAACTATAAAAGCCTAAGAATATAGATACCTAGTTGAGGTGTGATCGTAGTCTCTTACCATAAAAATCATTGCATGCGCAACAGCGCCAACTATGATAAACCCATCAATCCACATATGATGTGTGAACAAAGAGAGTTGAGTGCCGTAGTCAATAGCTAGGTATGGATAGGGTGGCATCGCATACATGTGGTGAGCTACAAAAATAGTCAAAGATCCTAAAATAGCTAGGTTAATAGCTAATTGAGCATGCCATGAAGTAGTTAAGATCTCGTAAACACCTTTATGGCCCTCCCCCGTAAATGGACCTTTATGAGCTTCTAAAATGTCCTTGTGGTTATGGCCAATGACCCAACTGGTCTTATACATATGACCGACTATCAGGAAAAGAGCTGCAATAGCCAAATGATGATGCACAGTATCGGTCAGCCACAGACCCCCCGTTACTGGATTTAATACTCCACGAAAAGTCAAAAAGTCTAAATATTTTGACCAATTCAGGGTGAAAAATGGGGTCAATCCCTTAGCAAAACTGGGAGAAAGTTGAGCCAAAAGATCACGATTCAAAATAAATTCATGAGGAAGTGGTATCTCTTTCGGATCCACTCTAGCGTCTAGAAGTTGGTTAATGGGTAGGGAGACGTGTACTTGGTATCCTGCCCAAGATAGAGACTTGAGTCCTAGTAACCCTGTTAAATGATGGTTCAACATGGATTCTACATCTTGGAAACAAGACGATTTTGGGGTAGCTTTGTGATAATGGAACCATCCAACAAAAAGCATTAACGTTGCAAAGATCAATTCACCAATTGCAGTGCAGTGAAGTTGTAATTCACTGGTTATTCCAAATGCTCGCCAAATCTAGAAGAACACAAAGGTTATTTGTATCCTCGAAAACCTCCACCTACATCCACATTTAATATTTCTTGACCTATTATTGGCCAAACTACTTGAGCATTGGGTTTGATGTGACTGGGATCACCCAGCCATGCTTCATAATTGGAGAAACGAGCACCATGATAGTACATCCCACTTGCCAAATAAAAATGATGGCTAGTTGATCAAAATGAGCGCTAAATACTTTGCAAGAAATCTCTTCCAAATCATCAGTATGGCTATCAAAATCGTGGGCATCAGCTTGTAAGTTACAAATCCAAGTGGTAGTAACAAGGCCTTTAGCTAGCATCTTTGAGAAATGACCAGGTTTGGCCCATTTCTCAAAAGAGGTTTTTACAAGATCCCTCTCCACTACAACCTTTACTTCTGGTTCTGGTGAACAAATGATCATTGAATTCTCCTCTTTCCGGATGGGACATAAATAAGAAGAAACATGCCAATAGGAATTAGTTAACTTCCGAGAGATATATTTCAACTAGTTTCTCCCCTTAGTTTCTAGTTTATGACTGAAGCGACTATGATACAGGAGTCAATCTGAGGCAGGTGTTCATTTTTATTATGACATATTTTTTAGGTGCTTAAGGGATTGTGGGTTGTTACGATTCATAAACATTTTTATTATGACATATTTTTTAGGTGCTTAAGGGATTGTGGGTTGTTACGATTCATAAACATTTTTATTATGACATATTTTTTAGGTGCTTAAGGGATTGTGGGTTGTTACGATTCATAAACATACTTTCTAGTGTGATGTAAAAAGCATTTACCAGTGATATCCATATATATTTATCCGCCTATTAATACTCCTCCATATCTAAGACCATCCATTATAAATCTTTATTAATGCATCATTAATGAAAGACATATCCGAATGGATTTTACACCAATTAAAAAGATCCATTGACAATTCAAAACCAGAAAAGGTATTCTTTGTTAAATTGTCAAGATATTCCTATGAGATGCCAACTGAATTGAATCGAATTTTGGGAAATATTTTGGAATAATTCCATTGATTTCAAGAAAATCAGATATTCAATAATTCAAACTATTTCCCAATAATAGAAATTATCATTCTCCAAGGCGTCCTGTAATCTTTAACCGATTTTGTGCTTCGATGTAATTGCCTGGAGTAAGTGCTATAGCTTGTTCCCAATATTCAGCGGCCTGATCGAACCAAGCCTCCGCAGTTTCAAGATCTCCCTTTCGAATGGCTTTTTCTCCTCAGTCGGGATAGGTCCACTTGGAAAAGTTTTCTTCCCTCATAACCGTACTTCAAATTTTCCTACCTCATACGACCCAATCAACTATTCTTTAGTCCTCAAGCCAAATTTCAAAATATTCTTGGATTGGAGATGATTCATTCGGAGTTCATATTAACCGAAGGAGCAAAAAAAGTAAATGACATGAGTTTCTAATTTCACTTCCAATCAATTAAATGATCAAGTTCTATCTTTTCTCCTACCCTCAAAAAGTGAGGTATAGGAAAAGATATACTTCAGATTGATCGTCTAAATAAAAGTCTTTTTGCAAGGTAACTATCTCAATTCCATATAGAAATTTTGAAGAGTACTTTCCCTCTGGAGTATTTCACAACTTTAGGATTTGATGCTACACTCAATAGCTTAGTAGATTGACTCTATTACATAAGTTGATTCCTTATTCTTGTCAATGAGCAGATTTGATTGTATCAGCCCTAACCATCTTTCAATAATTGATCTTTATGGTGCTTCCATCACTAATTTAACTTTTTATCCATGGAATATTTAGGCTCTATCTATCTATTCATATTTATTTTCAACTATATGTGTGATTGTCGCTGCAAGTTAGGGTATATTGATTTTTGTGGTTGAATAAAAGTTCAGATCTAATTTCTTTAATTAATAGAAACATGGGACAGCAGTTACCTAGTGCCTAAGAATCTTACATAAGTCAAATCCAACTATAACGGTACAATGACCTAATAAAAAACAATTTATGCAACAATGAAAAATATGGGAAAGAGCATAATGTAGACAAGTGTGCCTAAAACTATATAAACAAAAGTCTAACAATATAAAAGTGGGATGTGAACTAACCCCAAGGGTTAGTTCAATCAATCGGTGCCACTATTGCCAAGACATTGTTGGTAATTAGGTACACTGTGTAGGTCCTCGATTCAATGTCCATAAACAAAAGTCTAACAATATAAAAGTGGATGTGGACTAACCCCAAGGGTTAGTTCAATCAATCGGTGCCACTATTGCCAAGACATTGTTGGTAATTAGGTACACTATGTAGGTCCTCGGTTCAATGTCCACGGGGTTAGATGCACTTACTATACATCACCTATACCCTCCTCGAAATGTGGGATGTGCCTGAGAGTTTCCCAAGGATTTAATTCAAAAGAAACTAATAATTAAAAATAAAAATAAAAAACTGGATATGCATTAATAACAAGTTAATCAATTGGATTGGTTGGAAGAGCGGACGAGGGAGAGACACATAGCAACAGTCATGCTAGTGTTCGTAGGGAGTTTGATTAGGGTGGGGGTCGTAATGCCCCACTAGAGCACATGGAAACGACGCAGCCCAGGCGCCAGATGACTAGGGGCAGGGATGGAGTAGATGATACAGGGGAAGCGAGTTGGGCAGAGAAAGGATCTAGTAGGAGGACAGGACCAGGTGGCTGCCTCCCAAAAACCCAAACTATTTTGGCTAATCAAATCAAATCTGGTAAGATAAGAGAGAAGGTAGAACTATGGAAGGAGAAAGCCCTCATTGAAAAATTTGTTGGGATTTGGCCAAGAGAGAGGGATCTAGTCCAATGGATAAAGAGTAACTGGAACCCTAAAGGGCACTATGATCTTCATCTAGGATCCAATGGTTTTCTTTACTATTATCTTTTTCAACTAGGAAGACCGTGATAGGGTTCTTGAGGGAGGGCCCTATTTCTTCTTTTCGGCTGAACTTTACCTTAGACCGTGGAAAGAAAGGTTTAACCCGAAGACAGAGGATATGAAAGTTGCTCGGTTTGGATTCGGTTGTTCTCCCTTCCATGCGAGTATTGGGACTTGGAAATCTACAAGACATTGGTAATACGATTGGGGAATTTGTAAAGATAGCGCAGCAGACAAAAATAGCAGAGGTATACGACTTTTGCCCGCATTTGTGTTTATATGGATCTATCGAAAGACCTACCAGAAGCTATCAGCCGATCAACTATGAGCAGATTCTGTTTAGATGCAAACAATGTCATGAATATGGACACTTCGGTCAAAACTGCCCACAATTGAACCAACGGCCTCCCATGATCAAGCAACTCCAAGGGAGAGAAAAGGATAAGGAAGGGTTTGTTCAAGTCCGAAGTAGAAAGAAGAATAGAATGGTGGGGCAGCAGAAACCAGTGAAGGAGAATCAAGAAAAAGGGGTAACCAGTAACAACCATTTCCAGATCTTGGAGGATAAAGGGGAGGACGAAGAGGAAGGGAGGAATAGGGTAGAATTTCCGGAGAAGACAAAGGAGGGAAATGAAATGGAATTAGGTAACGGGAAGGCGGTAGAGGACCAAATCAAGGCCATGGAAGAAGACAGAGTGAAAGATATGGAACTGGGAGAGCTGGATTTGGATGAGATTAAGAAAAAATGTGATAAGAAGGGGAGGGGTGGGTTTTTAGGAGACAACTGGAACTACTCCAAGAGGCGATTATCAAGACCAAAGCTCGCCAACAACTGGGGATAACAATGGATCCTCAAAAAGGGAGTAAAAGAAAGTTACCAGAGGAAGCTATGAAAAGAGGAAGAAAGACGAATAAGCAAAGGTTAGCAGAGATAGAGGTCAAACTTATAGAATCTGGCCAGTATCCGACGATAGTGGAGGCATTCTCTAAAGTAAATAGAGTTAGCCAATGAAGATAGTGTCTTGGAACATACAGGGATGCAATCATCCTAGGAAAAGAAAAACCTTAGCAAGGAAAGTCAAATAGGAAAAGCTAGATGTTCTCTTTCTACAAGAAACAAAAAGCAAATCAGAAACAATGGAGAAGTTAGGACAGAATATTTGGAGGGGAAGTAGGGTTATGGCGATGGATACCTCAAGAATGGCTCGAGGTTTAGTTGTTCTATGGCAACCAGACTCCATATGTCTATCGGATTGGAGGGCCAGTTATTTCTCAATGATTACCAGCTTCACCATCCTAGATACTGGGGTTGAAGGGTACACTGGTGAATGTTTATGGCCAAAGCACCTTTCCTCAAAAACCAACGTTTTTAAATTTTCTGACATGGATGAAAGATCAAGTAGGTGAAGGATCATGGATAATAAGTGGGGACTTTAACCTGATAACTTCTCTTAGTGAAAAAAACGGGGGAAGGAGGGTCTTGGATAGATACCAAGAAGTTGTGTTGCATGGGTACCCGTACCAGGGGCTCGGGTACACGAACCAGTACCGGGTACTTGGGTACTTCAATGGTACATCCCCAGCCGTACCCAAATCGAACCTCACATACCGAGTACTTCATGTATGAAAATAGGGTACTCACAAGGATTTGGGTATGCCGTACCACATGTTTGGATACGCGGCCGACATGTTTGGGTACGCGGCCGGTACAGCCATTGGACAATTTATCTTATAGCTCGTTGTTCGGGATGAGTCAATTTGCAAAGTTTAAAGTTCAAAATTTTAAAAATTAAATAATAAAACACTAAAACACATGTTATGTGGGCCCTTGCCCCTTACCTAAACCAACGCAACACTACATTTCTCACTGCTAGTGCACTGTGCTCACTACTCCAGGGACGATGTGACAGAGGACCTTAGTGATGCTAATGACATTGATCCTAAGGTTGTTGATGACATGGCTTGAGGAAGCCAAATCAACTATCTTGTTCATGTTCAATGTTTACTGTTTTGAACTTTCTTTTTCAAGTCTAAAAATGCCTTTAGGCAAATTTTGGATGTAGTATGGCAATGAAGTTTGAACTCATGGTGTCATGGACATATAATATTTTATGTCGTTAATTATATTAATATAACTTCAGTCTTCCAGTTGATATCTACTATGACTCTATGTCATATGATTTAGCAAATTTATTATTTTATGTTTCAAATTTCCAATGCAAATGTTCATATGAATCATTGAATTTAGAAATATCAAATATGCATGTATGATGTGAGTGTGAAATGTTTTATTTTTATAAATTTTAACACACACATATATAAATATATATATATACATACATATATATAGATATACAAATATACATATATACGTGTGTGTGTGTGTGTGTGTCTACAGTACCTTCGACGTACCCAAGTGCCCTGTTTCAAAAAGTGGCGTCCCCGTCCCCGTCCTCGTACCCACGTTTCCTAACAACTTAGCTAAGAAGCTTTCAGTGACTATGTGGTACATAGTCCTCTATTAGATATTAAGACTCGGAATGGTATACGTGGAATAACAAACGAGGAGGTACACACCTTATGGCTTCTAGACTCGACAGATTCCTAGTCTCAGAGGATATCACTAGAGGCACAGGGGAGATAAGTGCCACTGTCCTTCCGACAACAGGCTATGACCATTGGCCCATAAGCCTACAATGGGATTGGTTGAATGACATAATAAGAAATCCTTTCAGATTTGAACATTTTTATCTGGAGCACAAAGACTTTAAAGATTTGGTCGAACAATGGTAGCAAGAATTGGTACCCCCTACGAGAACAAGGATGTATGTTACCAAGAAACCAAGTATGTTAGTTAAGTTAGATATAGCTAAACTTTAAAGCCTATGACAAACTAAATTGGCAATATATGAAGTATTTTGGAAGCCTTTGGTTTTGGAAGGGAATGGATAGAATGGATAATGAACCTGGTTTCCACTCCCTTCTTTTCTATTCTGCTAAATGGATCTCCTACTAGACTTTTGAATCCCTCCCGAGGAATTAGACAAGGGGATCCCATGTCCCCTTTTCTCTTCATCTTAATGGCAGAAGGGCTTAGCAAGCTCTTCCAAGATCAATCGTCTATAGGAGAGATCTGTGTACTAAATCTCCACGAGGGAATGGATAAACAAATACATCAACATTTCGTGGATGACACTATGTTAATGGGGCACCCTTGAGTCCAAGAGGCCCGAGCCTTTTAAGAAGTTTAATGCTTTTTGCTAAGGCTTCAGGGCTTGAAGTTAACTCTGACAAATCGCAGGTTTTTTTCTTCAATACAGACATGACTACCCAGAGAAATATAATTCGGATCCTTGGATTTTCCAAAGGATAGCTACCCTCTAAGCACCTGGGAGCTCCACTTACTGAAGGCACTATCAGGAAGGTTTCCTGGCAGGATCTGCTAGATAGACTTAGAAGTAGGCTAGCAAATTGGACTCTTCAACCTCTAAACCTCCCCAGTCGTCTGATTCTTGTCAAAGCAGTTCTCCAGGCAATGCTAGTATAACTTTTCTCTGCTCTCTCAGTTCCAAAGGTTGTTTTTAAGGAAATTCGAGGCCTCCAAAGAGATCTTCTATGGGGAGGAAGGGAAGAGAAGGTCAAATTTTCCCTAGTTGGATGGGACAAAGTATGTCGTCCCAAGGACAGGGGGGTCTGGGTATTACGGACCCAAAGGTTATGAGTGAAATTCAAGGTTCTAAGATCTGGTGGAGATGGTGCAATTACACGGCAGAACCATGTGCGAAATTGTGGCACGTGAAATATGCCCGGGACAAACCTATTGGTGATCTGATTAGATATAATGAGGAAAGGATGGGATCTCATATCTGGATGAAAGCTCAGTCTGTTAAAAAGCTCGTTCAAGACCATAGTTTATGGGAAATACGTGATGGTGAACTAGCTAATTACTGGGATGACTCGTGGAATCAGCCATCCCTAATTACTGGGATGGTTGATTTCGAGAATGAGGATTGGGCGCACAATTGTAACCACTTGGCTAAATCAGATTATGAGAAAAGCAGACAAGTGGACGAAAGTGGGCAGGTAACTCATGGCAATGACAGGAGGCAGCTGGGGATCACAGTTGTTGTGGCAGACCACCAAGGATAATCATTTGGAAAACGATAAGTATCACTTTTCGCACTTCAGAGATGGGTATAAGAGGGTACGGGGTTAAGCATGCGAAGGAATGTAGGCAAGATTCGCACCAGCTTCCATATCGGGCAATTAAGATCCTTGTGATGTTAGTATCCGATATGAGTACGTCCATGGGATAAGGAAGGTACTTGTCGGAGGAGCAGACCTGTAATAATAATTATGGCATTTTTGGCCTTATATCTGAGCGAAAGACAATGCATTTCAACCCGCATTCTTCGTTGTGTTGTTTTTTCTTCTTTAGTTGATGGAAAGTCTCCCTGCGAGTCATTAAGAGACTAATTTGTGTTATCCCAATCGACTGATCGTGTGTGGTTCCTTCTGAAAATTTTAAGGTTGGCTCCTAAGAGGCCTTTCAAGCCGAAATCTAGGATGGGCTCAGGATACTGTGGGCAGAGTGGAAAAAGGAAAGATGGTGAGAGGGCAGGGGGGAAGTGGGGGTCGAATCACAAGAGTCCAAACCCAAGCCCGGGCTGCGGCCACCTTCTTTCGGGACCGTATTCCACTTGTGGTTCGAGATAAAATACACACTATCGAGAAGCAACTGTGGGAAGAGGTGCAGACAGTTCCCATTGAAGACAATCGAACGCAAGTAGAAGAGTGGGTTGTGGACCCTGGCACCACGACAAGAAGGGCCTCTGCTTATGATAGAATGATTATGGTTTATTAGGTAATAAAGAACCTAATGGTGCATGTGGCCATGAGTGTATTTGCTAACAGTCAAGGGGGCGAGGAACCAGTTCAAGCTTGGAAGTACCATAATATCGACAGTCATATGATGCACCGCAAAATAGATCTAATTTCATCCAAGCTGGGCATTTCTTTCTACTCCCCCAGCATGCAGAGTGCGGAGACGGGCGACACCAACAAAAGGAAGAGTCAGAGCAGAGACCTGGAGCAAGGGGAGGCTGAGGAGATGAAGCTGACAACCATGGATGGCACAAGTGTGGAGCACCGTTACCAAAACATGGTTTGAGTTTCAGTAGCTAGTGTCTTTGCATGATTAAGTTCCAGTTTCTTTTATATAGCAGTGAAGTAGCAATAGTAATAGGATATAGTAGAAATTGGAAAAGGAAGTATATTTTTGGAATCCCTTCCAGAGCAGACTGGTATTATTTAGTATATTTGTATTACCATAACTGGCTGATGATCTCGAGACTCTGAAAGAGCATTATGTATTTGGTTTTTTAAGAAGTAATAATCTTTTTATTTACAAAAAAAAACAAGTTAATCAATTCAAGTGAAACTATTTTTATGTTTAGTTATAAGGTTGGAGAAAATTCAAATTATACATCATCATAGCACACATAAAATAAACTATGTAAAAGACAAAACATGCCCGAGGATGGTAACTAAAGCTCTAGGATTTATTGCCCACAAAATTAAAAAAGGGCTCATTAAGATGATTCCTCTCCCTAACCCTAAAGATAGGCAACTTGTTAATGGTCACTTCACAAATGACACCTTCATCACCAACCTTAAGGAGAATGAATTGAAGAATAACCATAATACTTTGGAGAGTCTAAACTGTTTTTATAATGTATGGGTCCAAAATTCAATGGGCCAAGACCAATGCTACAAGCAAGCTCCCCAACATATCACTAAATGGTTGTCCTGGATCCAACTTTCTAGGCATTATGTTTTTATGTTCCAAGCATTGCCAAAAGAAATTGTGGGAAATGGTTATCTTGATGGTGGAAAAAGGGAAGCAAAATAGATGTCTAATCCTTAAACCTTGGTTGTCGAGTTGCAAATTTGCACTAAGATTTGGGTTGCAACTATTGTTTACTACTACAATTAGGTTCCCTCAGCTACCAAAGAATTGAAATCTCTCCATAGCTTTCTTTTGGGAAAATAATTAAGATGTTAAGTTCTTTCATAGAGTTAATTAGAACCTTTCTTACACACTCAAGGATTAAGGAGTAATGGCGATCATCAAGGCAGCCATTCAAGCCCATATCCAAGCATGTTGACCTTTTAGTACCTTGTAAAGTGTCCAACAAAGCACCATTAATAATAGAAACAAGCATAGAAGATTTGGATGCATGCAAAGAAGGTACTCCAATTGATATTCCATACAACGACCTTAATAATAGTAGCATAGTATGCCCTCCTTCAGCAAATCTATACAACAGTGAATGAGGGCATGAGGGCATTTATGGATGAGAGAGAGAGGGGGGGGCACATGCATGCACCATCATCAACTCAAGACCAGTTTGGATGTCGTTTCATATTTAGCAGTTCAATTCTATTTTCGAGTTTTTCTTTATTTAGTAATTGCAGGCATGGTTAGTTAGGTCACTTTTCATGTGGGAAGGTTCTGAGCCTAAATGGGCTGCAAATCCCTAGAAGAGATAGATTCATGCATGGATACTTGCACTCTCTTCTCATGGGCACACTTTCCTAGGAATATATCTTTCATGCAAATTGAGGGCACTAATCTCAAGCCTAAGAATAGATATAAGGTTTAGGTTTGTTTTAGTTAAGGCACTAAAGTGTCTGTCCAAATTCATTGTAGCTTCTTTCTACTCTATAGAGTAGAATATCAGGGTATAGGCTTATTGAATATTCATTTAGTTTTTCAGAGTAGGAAGCAGTGGGTGAAAAGTAGAGTTTGATAAAATAAAATAAAAAGAGAGAAAGAAAAAAAAGCTATCCATTTTTGTTAAAAAAAAAGTAGAGTTTGAAGCTTTCAATGTAATCCATGTTTTTAAGAGTAAAAACAATAATGTGATTTGAGTTCAGATCTATGTACTTGCTACTACTTTCTTCAGCTTGATGTGTTTCAGTTCCTAGTAAAAATCAAATTGCAGCTTCCAAACAAAGTTGTGTTTTATGTTTTCCTAAGTAGCTAGGCTAGAAATTAGACTAAGTTTGTTACCATGTGATTAAGAATTTTAACATGGTATCATGATGATGTACCCAAAATCTTCTTCACTTCCGTGTATGGAAAAATCAACCTTGAAGGAAAGAGTTGTTCAAGGGTTTCGGTGGGCAACAAGCTTTAGTGGCTAAGGCAAATCTATGCCAATAATCATTGCATGGACTTGAGAAGGGTTGTGGGGTAAGGAACCCTAGTTGATCCAATTAGTAGAGATTGAAACTTGTTTAGTGGAGTTGCAATAATGGCTACTCCCTATATCTAAAAGAGTCACCTATTAGAGAGTGCCTCCAACTTTGTGTCGTCGAAGTGCAAACTGCAAAACCTCCTCGAAACAATGGACCTTTAGTACCTTGAAGAGGAGGAGGTTAAACATCCTACAAATCCCAAAGATCTGACATAGTACAACTAGAATGAATAAATGGGAAGTGAAACCTATTGGATCCAATCAAGGATCATATGATCACTCATGCCAATGGAAAGAGCACTGCCAAGGAGATGTATGATTCATTGGGAAACCAGTACCTGAGTGCAAACATATCCAAAGAGATGCTCTTAAGAAACAAGCTCACCATAACCTAGGTGTACAAAACATATACAATAGCTAGCTACTTAATGAAGCTAGCAAAGTTAAGAGATCAGTGGGTGACGAAGTTAAAGATGACAAGTTGGTTTGAACTCCTCTAAATGGTTGGAATTCATCTTGTCACAACTTTTTCCAGGTTATCTATGGGTTACATGATTTCAAGTTGTTGTGGGATGTTTTCATTAGAGAGGAGATGAAGACTATAGCAAGTCTTAACTACTAAGAAATATAAGGATGATGGACCAAACCTATCCCTCACTGATAAGGTGAGGAGAGGAGGTAGGAAATAAGGATTTGATTGCAATTGATGGGAGTATGGAAGAGTACCAAAATAAGGTTGTTACAAAAAGATTTTCTTAGCAAGAGGTAGCAAACCTTTATGAGACTCTTACTTAAGTTGTAGGAGAACTCTCCTAAGAAGAGGGAGTTGCCCTAGATCAGCCAATGCATGCACCATCAATTTTAGATTTAAGTATCAATGAGATTGTACTCATACTGGGTTGTTTTAAGCTTAGTGTAAATTTGAATTCATTATTTGATATCTCTAACACCCTTGTCTTGGTAAATCCTGAACAGTTCATGATGTGGTGTGAGAAAATTTTAACCAGTGGAGATGGCATGAAGGACAAAGGAGGTTGGCGTGCTATTAATGTAGTGTTCCATATAGATGGTTTTAACCTAAAGATTCTAAACAGTGTTGAAAGCACAAAAGGAAGCAATTATCCAAATTCATGTTTCTTCAAGTTTGTTGATGGTCAACTATTTTACCAAGCCTCTAGCAAAGGAGAGATTCCAAATGTAGAGGGAGTATCTTATGTTTTGAATTAATTCGACATTAGATGTTCTTTCATATTTAGTCGTTTAGTTCTATTTCTAAGTTTTGCTTTAGTTAGTAGCTACATGCAAAGTTGAGGAGAGAGATAGAGGGCACATGCATGCCAAAGTATGTACCATCATCAATTTAATTTGAGTATAGATGTTTTTTCATATTTAGTCATTTAGTTCTATTTCTAATTTTTTCTTTAGTTAGTTGTTGCATGCAAAGTTAGTTAGGTTACTTTGCAAGTGGGAACGTTCCAAGAATAAATGGGATGTAGATCCCTAGATGAGGGAGATGAATGCATGCATGCATATTGGAACTCTCTTCTCGTGGGGGCACTTAGGAATAGATTGTTCATGCAAGTTGAGGGCACTAATACCAAGGCAAAGAAAAGATCTAGGATTTAGTTTATTTCAAAGGCATTGTTGTGCATGTGTCCAAATTCATCATACCTTCTTCCTAGTCTATAAAAAAATGCCTAGGGGTAGAGGCTTTATTCATTCGAGTAGGAAGCATGGGTGAAGGGTAGAGTTTGAAGCTTTTAGTGTAATTCTTATGTTCAAGAGTAATTAACAATAATGTGATTTGAGTTTCAGATCTGTGTACTTGCTGCTACTTTCTTCAACCTGATATGTTTCAATTCCTAGTAACAATTAGATTGCAATTTTGATAGAGATTTAAGTAGGTAGGTTAGCATACAAACTAGGATTGTTACCATGCACTGAAGAATTTCAATAGCCTTAGAAGATGCATATATGAAAATATATTAGTTGGGGAATTCCTTTTGGCAAAAAGCCATGGCTAGGCTTGAATCTAAAAAATCTAAACCACAATCATGGTTAAAGTCAAAGTGCATTTTATTATGCAAAGCATCTCGAAGGTCTAGGAGGCTATCAACTTTCCTAAATTGAAAAGGTAGGGGATTCAAATTAAGCATGTATTTATGAGCATTCAATTTGGTCGCCACCTATACCCTGACACAAAGGCAAAGACTCGGCATGTATTTACGAGCAAACAATTTGGTGGTCACCTATCCCCCAACACAAAGGCAAAGACTCTAGTCCAATTACCATGGTTTTCAACCCCGAGATTCTTCAAAAGTAGAAATAGAACTTATGCAACATATGGTTTTAGTCTTTTAGATCAAGACTTCAATCTCGTGTTAATTGTTAGAAGCACTAGAATTGAAATGGGATTCAAAAAATGTAAGCCAATGAATGGATATAGATGGTAGTGTTGCAAACATGTGCTAGATGCCCAACTTAATGAATTTGGAGGCTTAATTCTAAGCAGATTTCCTCACTCTCTTAACCTTGTAGTACGTACAAACTGTTGGTGGAGTCAGAAGGACCATTTTTGTGGCCCCTTACATTTGCTGGGCTACCGTAAAACATAGAGCACTTCCTCTTGGAACCCCTGTGCCCTTTTGTAGATTGCCAAAAAACTTTATGCATCTCTTCAAACCCCTGTGCCCTTTTGTAGGTTGCCAAAAAGCTTTTGGTGAGGTTAATGCCTTGCAAATCACCCTTACCTCGCAGTTGTTATCCATGTGAGATTATTCATGAGCACACACAGACATTTTCTACAAGACAGAGAGAGAGAAAACTTATCAAAAAATCACAGCATCACAAAAACCATGCATGTGAGAATTTAATAATTGTTTTGCCTAGTAAACCACCCATGCATGTGAGAGACAGAGAAAGATTGACATTACTATTGCTATCCTTTAGGGCTTTGGGCAAGGGAGATTTTACTACTTCCAAACAAAAATAAATCCATTACACAACTACAGCAACAATGAAAATAAAACAAAACAGAAATGGAGGAGAAATGATATTCTTTAATCAAAATTACAAACTAAAGATGGATTCTAGAGCATCTTGGTAAACATTTATTCTAGTCCTTGTGTATTGTGAACTAATGATTAGATGGTAAGCAATTATATATATGTAATTTATACTAGAAAGTGAGCAAAAACACTCACTGATAATGGCTGTAAAGACCATTATAAAGGCTCTCAATATGGTACAGATGAAAAAGTCTCATACATATACCCACAGTAACAACGCCAACAAATAGGTTACTGGGATCGTTAAAAATTATGGCAGAATTGTCATATTTTTCTCAAACCCAAGAACTGTAAAATTCCGTACCGAATTACAACTACCCACTTGCACAGAATAATCAAACCTAAAACCCTTCTTGTAAGTCAGCAGAGCAAACAAATAAATAAAGAGCAGATAAAAAAGAATCAAACAGACCTACCTCATCTATGCTCTCTGAGTAGTTTTTTATTTTCTCTGCTATGTTTGTTGGCAGACGATAAAGAAAGACAAAAAACAGTCTCTAAATCCAGCCGCCCCTCCCTTCAATGGTAATCTCTCTTATCCCAGCGAGTCCAATGCTCCATTCCCATTTTCATTTTCATATCACTCAATTGCCTTGCATCTCCTCACCATCTTCGTTTACTATAAAAGGTTTAAAATAATTTTAAAACAAGTCTAGGAAAGAGGAGCTTCAATCTCTACCACCTGAATTATGTTTCTTTTGTTGTTCTTATTTTAGGCTCCACTTCCCATTTTTTATGCCTGAAAGATGAATGATATCAGAGAATCCATTTTCAAGTAAATTAATCAAACAGAATGATATCAGAGAATCAGAAAAAACCCTAGTCAGCATGGATATTCCTCCTCATTGCATCTATACCTAGAAGGATACATGATTATCCTTTGGAATAATCTCAGATTTCTGGGGTAAATCCTCTGGATTATGACTTTGTAGCAAATGTGTGCCAACTCCATAATTGAACACCCTGCATAATCATTAAAAATATAAGAATTTAATATCTTTTGGTACAATACAAACACAGGTTAAACTGTGCTTTAAACAAGCAAAATTGGAAAGAAACTTACTTACCAAGCTCCATCAAAGAAAGGATTCGGGCCTCTTAACAAGAAGAAATCCTAGGACACTCTCGTGGAAATCAATGGATTCTTTAACAGAATGCTGTCTGCATTTCACCATCTCTACCAAAACTTAAAAGGAATCCTCCAAAAAATAGGCAGAATAAGAGCTATAGCTCAGAGCAGGATACACACAAATAATCAAGAAACGAATATATGCAAAGATGAATAAGGCACCTGATTATGTTTCTTTTGATGTTCTTATTTTAGGCTCCGCTTCCCATTTTTATGCCTGAAAGACGAATGATACAAGAGAATCCATATTCAAGTATATTAATCAAACAGAATGATATCAGAGAATTAGAAAAACCCTAGTCAACATGGATATTCCTCCTCAGTGCATCTATACCTTGAAGGATACGTGATTATCGTTTCAGATTTCTGGTGTAAATCCACTGAATTCTGACTTTATAGCAAATGTATTCCTACTCCATAATTGAACAGCCTGCATAATCATTAAAGCTATAGGAATTTGATATCTCTAGGTACATAACAAACCCAGGTTAAACTGTGCTTTTAACAAGCAGTATAGGAAAGATACTTACCAAGCTCCACCGAAATTAAACCTTAAATGGAACACTTCAAAAAAACTTCAATGGAAACTTAGAGGATGCGGCCGCATTTCACCATCTCTACCAAAACTTAAATACAAAACTTCAAAAAAAATGGCAGAATAAGGGCTATCTGCTTCCCATTTTTTATGCCTGAAGGACGAATCAAGGCACCCGAGTTCTGTTTCTTTTGTTGCTCTTTACGCCTGAAAGAGGGGAAAATGCAGGGTTTTCCTTTATAGAACGTTGAGGGATTTAAATCAAAGACGAGCGAGAACGTTATCAAAGACGGATTAAATGATAGACGATCGAGAACGTTGAAAGGATTTTAAACCGAAAGACGAGCGAACAAGAACGATTCTAAGCGAAATGAAATAACCTTCTCGCTATCGCTAAGCCGTAGCCCTAAAATAGTAATCATGAGTAATTTATCTTCTTATGGTGTAAAGAAAATAGGGTTTATTCTTATTTATATTTTCCTAAACTTCGTATGGTTTATGTTTCATGATAATGGTATATGGAATATAGGTTTTATTTATGCTTATTTTCTTGGTTATTATATTTACGTTTTTTTTGTTTGCTACTTGTTTTATCTAAATCTTTAGTTACTATTATATTTTATTTATTCTCTAATTTTTATTGTATATATCTATCCAAGCAACAAGCAAAGGTTTCAACCTTATCTATTATCTTTTTCCTTTTCACTCTAACACTTAAAGTCTCCTTCTAATCATAAAACCACAAACATGAGACTTGAGATATTAACAATTATACGTTAAAGAAGATAAAATAGAATAACATCTTTTGTCAATAGACGAAAGTTAAACATGGAAGTGTAAATTACTGAATCATGTTCTAATGTTAAGAGGGATGTCAACAAGAATGGGATGGATGATTTTGGACTTGTGGAAACCCTATATTTACTAGAGATTGAGGGAAAAACTAGTTGACTATAGGATGGATTCGGTGACAAATTCAGAGAATTTTTAGTATTCGACTATTTTTCTAATAATGGAAGGGTATATGTACATCGAGGATTCATTCCTAGGGCTACAACACTTGTAGGTGACAAGGGATCGCTTTTAAGATTTTAGAAAACTTTGGGAGATTGCCAAAAGGCATATCTGTCAATGACCTCATTGACATTTACTACTTGTGTCAATGTCTTTAATGTCTATGTCGGGAGGACACATTCAAGAGGGGGATCACATGATTGTGTTAGGAAAACATAGTTTTCAAATAAATGGTAGTAAATGGTTCCTTGGTTCAAACTTCATGTTGGTTGATTATTGTGTTTTCTAGTACAAAGAAGTTGATACCTCTACATGGCCCAACTCTTCTCTGACACTTGTCTTCAAAAGCCTTTGTTTTGTGATTCTTTGTCAAAAGGAGGTGAGGGTTTAATTGGTCGATTCCTAGATCATGCTTGTCATGTTGGTTCTAATGTTTCTCTTTTGGCTTGTTCTCAAGGGGATAGGGTTTCCATTTAGACGAAGTGGAGTAGTGTCATAATGAAAAAGCCAACTAGGGTCAAGATGTTGGTGGGAGAGGATTTGAGGCTAGAGCATGCTTTATCCCATGTAGAAAAATCTCTCATTAGGCATTTTTTTAGAGTCCAAATTTTAAATGGCTCCCTACACGATTGGGTCACTTAATTTTGGAAGCCCGTTGTTGGATATAGGCCTAGTTTCCATTTTGTGCTTCGAGTATGCCTCAATTTCATCTTTTGTTCAAAAGAAGACACGGTTCACATCCTTAGTAGTAAGTGGTTATGGGGTTTGGCCTATTTAAACTTAAACTTTCAACATACATGCTTTGACCTAAGGTGAGAAACCTCTAAAGCTTTGATGATATGGGTAAAAGTCTAAGTGTTACCCATTGAATTATGGTGTGATAAGTTTATGTGGAATTTGGGTAATTATTTGGGGAAGACCTACAGTGTTCACCAGTATATAACCAAAATTATGGTGAACATTGACTTGAAAGGGGTATGGCTAAAAGAATAAATGTTGAGGTTAGTGATACATTTTCACTCAAGTTTTGGATTATTGTAATGTTCCATTTTAGTGTGCAACATGCCATATATATGGCCATGTATTGTTAGAATATGAAAATTCTTTTATAAACAAAAAAATTAGTAGAAAATTACTTTTGTCTCTCCACAAAAAGAAAGAGAAAACTCCTTCACAAGCTGATCCAACTCCAATTTCTCAATTTCATTTGGAAAGGGGTAAGTAGACTAACTTAAGGAAAGTGGAGAAGTTAGTTCTCTCAAACAAAGAATTATTTTTTGAAGTAGGCAGTAACTCTTCTATCCTATAATAGTTTGTGTGCTTCCTATAAATGTTTGTATCTTGGAAGTGCTGAGGATTAAAGGTTGCAAACACATAAGTGGATCCACAATTTATGTGTCAACAAAGCTTTAAAGGAACTCTCAACTCCAATTATTTTGGAGGCATGCGAGTGGTGAAAGAGGTGAGGATCTCTATAAGGGTGTCACAAACTTTAATTCCATTTTATAGCTTTGATCCCTAAGAATGATAATCCAAAACGTTTTTATAGCTTTAGGTCTACTACACTCTACAAATGTGTTTATGAGATTAAAGCCAATGTATTGGCATTTAGACTAAAAGTGGTGCTTATATCAGTTGTAATCTCTCCATGTCAATTTGGATTTATAGAATCCATACATATTCATGTGGTGGTTGGAGGTACATAAGAGGGTCTAAACACCATAAAAGTGAAGAAAACTCCCAACAATGACCACAAAATTGGACCTAGCCAAGGCTTATGAAAGGATGTGTTCGTTATATGTCAAAGTTTTGCTAATTCATGTTATTTTCTCTCTTCATATGGTCAACTGGATAAATATTATAAGCAAGGTCAAAACCAGATTTTGTACATGGGGAGCCCATTGGCTCAATCTAGTAGACATAATCGTACTCATTAAATCAACTCAACAAATCTAGCCACGATGGGAAGGGAAGAAAGGGAATAAAGGTACTCACTAGACAAATGGAAGGTGTTTAGCAAAACATAAAGGAGAAGGAGGATGGGGCATCAACAACATTCATCATTTGGGTACACCATTGGTGGCTAAAAATATATGGAATATGATCACAAAGGAAAGCCAATGGAAAAGTCTTATTCTCACCAAGTGTATTACTTTGGATTCATGGTTGGGATGGGTAAGAAGAGATGATAAAAAGGTGAAAAAATACTCTAATAATTGGACAACACTTTATAAGGCCTTCCTTGATATGGATGGTAAGAGGATCTATGAGCCAAATGAGTACACAAACAAAAAAATATTTATTTCTGTAAATTGATTGTAAAACTATATCTCTATCACTTACAATAATCTTGGGGATTCCATGTAGCTTTTGAACTATTTCCATGAATGTTATAGTGACTATACTTGATTTAAAAAGATGAGAAAGAAAGCATATGTTTTTATAGTGTTAGGCCTACTACACTCTACTAATGTGTTTATGAGTCTAAAAGCCAATGTCTTTGCTTTTAGACTAAAAGTGGTGCTTATATCAGCTGTAATATCTCCATGTTAATTTGGATTTCTAGAATCCATACATATTCATGTGGTGGTTGGAGCTACATAAGAGGGCCTAAACACCATAAAAGTGAAGAAAACTCCCAACAATGACCACAAAATTGGACCTAGCCAAGGCTTATGAAAGGATGTGTTTGTTATATGTAAAAATTTTGTTGATTCATGTTATTTTCTCTCTTCATATGGTCAACTAGATAAATATTATAAGCAAGGTCAAAACCAAATTCCGTATGTAGGGAGCCCATTGGCTCAATCTAATAGACATAATTGTACTCATTAAATCAATTCAACAAACCTAGCCACGATGGGAAGGGAAAAAAGGGAATAAAGGTACTCACTAGAAAAATGGGAGTTCTTTAGCAAAACATAAAGGAGAAGGAGGATGGGGCATCAAGAACATTCATCATTTTGGTACGCCATTGGTGGCTAAAAATATATGGAGTATGATCACAAAGGAAAGCCAATGGAAAAATCTAATTCTTAGCAAGTGTATTACTTTGGATTCATAGTTGGGATGGATAAGAAGAGAGGATAAAAAGGTGAAAAACTACTCCAATAATTGGACAACACTTTATAGGGCCTTCCTTGTTATGGATAATAAGAGGAGCTAGAGACAAATGAGTACCCAAACAAGAAAATATTTATTTCCATAAATTACTTGTAAAACTATATCTTTATCACTTACAATAACCTTGGGGATTCCATGTAGCTTTTGAACTATTTCCATGAATATTATAGTGACTATACTTGATTTAAAAATATGAGAAAGGAAGCATACACCAAAACAAAATGAGAGATAAATGACCAAAATCTGCATATAAATGACCACTTTTGATTTGGCGACCACTGGTGGCAAATTAGTGGTTTGATCACGCGACCAAAAAAGTAGTCATATTTAACTTGGTCATTTAAAACTTATTTTGTGGTCATATATTTGGTCATTAATTGTCATAATTAATGACCAAATATAGGACTACAAGATAAGCTATAAACTACCAAACTAATTATGACCACATTTTTTGTCATGTGATCAATGACCGCTAATTTACCCCCAGTGGTTATTTATATGTGGATTTTGGTCGTATTTTAAGTCATTTATCTCCATTTTTGTAGTGGTCATTTATCTCTTTTTAATGGTTTTCTAATATATAT
Source organism: Pseudotsuga menziesii (assembly GCA_001517045.1). Lineage (NCBI taxonomy): Eukaryota > Viridiplantae > Streptophyta > Pinopsida > Pinales > Pinaceae > Pseudotsuga > Pseudotsuga menziesii. The sequence goes on along the minus strand of LPNX010466993.1, from coordinate 166,288 downwards.
AGATCATGGAGGAATCGAACCACCAGCCTCCTGCCTATCAGGCAGGTGCTCTTCCATTGAGCTAGAACCCTTAAATATAATATATTATATAATTTTGCATTAGTGATCTAAGACACAAGCATGGTCTCGTTCAAAAGGTTCTATGGTCACAACAAAGGTAGGGGAGCACTTTATTTGAGTAAGTATGAAACATAACTCCAAGAGCAACTCCATCAGCCTTTTATTGAGGCTGCCAAACATTATAAACAATATTGTTGCTTATGGTTTATGTTTTGCTATTATACTTGTTTACCTGACATTCTTGGGATTAACTGTTTTATATCGTTGTTTATATTATTTACAACACTTTTTTCAGACTACAGGTTACCCTTTATTTCGCTGGGAAATAGATGTTACAGGTTGTTTCTACTCCTGGCCAGCTTGTGACAAGATGTCACAAGCATGTCTCTGCGCATGGCATGGGTGAAAATTTATTGTTCTCATTACTTTTTCGGGATAGGGTACATGTTGGACCTCTATCTATGACTGAAACAATTTTTAGATGTCAGCTTTATACATTTGTATTGCCTAAAATTGGTGGACAAGTCTTGGAAAGAGATTTAGTTTCTTCATGATTTTGTGTGTTTTCACAGTTTTTACTCTCTAAATATACAGGAATGCGTATCTACAAAATGTAATTTTGTTACTCTTTGGAAGAAATAAAATTACGTTTTTTTTCCAAGGAAAAAAAAAACTCCAAGAGCAACTTGCAAGAAAACAAGTCATATTGTAAATGTTAATATAAGGTTTTCTTTTTCTTTTGGAACAAAGAAAAAATAAACTGAAAATCACTCTATCACACAAGATCAAGAAGTGTATTCAGGGCAATAATCTTACTTGACCCTACATATAAGCTAAGTTCTAGATCTAAATAAACATTTAACTAGCTAAAAATGAAATTCATACATAACACGAGAAGGGAGAATTATTTTAAGCAAAAGAAAAACAAAGTTTAAAAAACAACAACAAAAAAACATGCATTGGAGTGGGAAAAATGTTAATCCATTATAAAATTGAAGAAAATACAAGTAACTCTTCAAATGGAACAACATGGGTCACCTAACACACAACACATGTTGTTGAGACCAGTCTTTACCTTGATTGAATTATCTATTGTGTAACTCATGATGATGGAATAATTTACAAAAAAGAGAACATACTAAAAAATCACGGGCATCTTTCATTATAGGCTGCAGCCTTTTCTTTTCAAGGTTCCTTATACTTATCATAACATATTTAGGCTTCAAGAAAAGGCTCATAACTCACAACGATATCTAATAATTCTAACAAAAAGGAAGTAGTATAGGAGTTCCCATCCTTGAGGAGCTCTTCTTGTGGACCAATATTAGCAATTTATTGCTCATATTCAACAGACTGACTAAAAAATGAAATGATTGAAGGCAACCAATCAATCCGACCACCAGGAGCAACAAATGTACCACATCAGATTGTAACAGATGCAAGACTCTATAAATGTTGTGGGTTATCAAGATGTATGATTATTGTTTTTGAATTTCCACTAGCCAATGCATTTCTACCTCCCCCATCACCATGCCCTAAAACATTAGTTTTACAACACATTAAACATAATTCTCTAACTTTTCCAACAGGTTGTGGCTACTCTATTTTGTCACTTAATGATCCATACAATAATCCCTCATCACGATTTATCCAAAGATAGCTAGCACTAGACACACCTCCCAGATTTTATACAGACATAACTTCAAAATTCCTTACTATTAATCGAAAATTGGCCCATGATCCAAGAAGTTCCTTCTCCATGGAAGCCCTTATATTCATTGACTTTGTCAAATGAATCGTAATTTCAAGAACTTTCCACTCAAACAGAAACAAGGATTATGATACCTTTAAGAGAGAAGTATAACGATTACTTGCAAAAGAAAGGCTTTTTTTTCACCGGTTTTCATTTTGAATTCAAACAAGATTTTGTGTTCCCTTCAAAAAAATGCAATCAGTGATAAGAATTGGAATATTAGCTACTAGAAAGTGATTGGAGCCATAAATATCAAGTTGTGCATGTGGTAACGAGAAGTGAATCAATATAGCAGAGCTTTGAAGCATCTCCTTTCGATCATAAGCATCAGTAAATTCTAATGCACCTACAGCATTTGCCCCAATACATTATGAATTGTTTTCCCTCATTATTTTACTTCCATTTCCTCTTGTTCAATGTTCATTGTATTCTTCCCATGCTCTCTTTGCACTCCTCGGCATGCTCTCTATGCACTCCTCGGCCCTATCCCAGGATTATCCAACCATTGGATGCCAAGGACTAAATAATCCTTTTCTTTTTCTTTTAAGATGCTGAAAACTTTACGAGCAGAAAAATGCAGTTCATCCAGATCACCACGTATCCTCCTAGCATTAGTTTATTTTTAAGGAGAAACTAGAAATAACGCACCCTCTTTCATTTTCAGATTGACCAGGCTCTTTGTACAGTGACCGTGCCACTGGGGATCATCATTCTTCTCAAATACATTAGCAACTTCATCATTATTCTCTTATACATTCATTGTTCTTCTCTTATACATCCACAACTTCATCATTCTACTCTTGTAGGTGATTTCATACGATCCTTCCTACAAGTCATATATAGTTGCATGGTTAGAAACATTTCATAATCTTGAAAACATATTCACAAAGAAAAATTCTTATGCGTAAAGATATATGTCATATAGTCATGCAACTATTTTAGCCAATACAACATTTATCCATATCATGTAAACATACAGTAACTTTTTAAATGCCTTCCATCTCTGCCAGGACATTATTAAGAGTGTGTACTACTCCCAACATGTCAATAAAGAGGTTTCATTCTAGATAAGTAGCAATGGAAAGTTGTATAGCACCATAAGCCACATACCCATCACACGCATATTAGTAGTGTATTGTTCATCAATGAAAACACCCTATCATGCATAATATATTTCCTTAACTTATCATGCATAATAATAGTAAAATTTAACTTTTAATTATAATATAATTATTATAATTAATTATATAAACATAATCATATATATAATGATAAATATATAAATATTTGTGTGATCAAATTTGTAACTGTTTGTTAGAGAAGATGATTTTTGTGTTTAATAATTGAAATAATGTTTTTATATGCAACTTTGAGTTTTTGAATCCATCTAGGTGTTTTTAATGTTTGCAGATTTTTTGTATGTTTTATATATTTTATAATATTTTGCTAATTATTTTTGCTTATTGTATGTGAGTGTATTATTTAAGTCTATTTTTTATTTACTTAATATGCATACTATTGGCATGATGAGCTTGACAAGAAAGTTTCCCATGGTTTTTGTAATAGGTGCTAAGCTATTAATCGATTCCAAGGAAGTTTGAGCTAAGTAGAAAGTTCTTCGTGGTTTTTGTAATAGGTGCTAAGATATTAATCGATTCTAAGGAAGTTTGAGCTAAGTAGTGGTTTGGGTATCATTGAGTCTTGGATGGTAGAGGACAAGTGTCACATGCCATCAGTAGCGTGTATGGTTTGGACTCAGGCGATCAAAGGACAGGGGGGTTTGGTGAAAAACCATGTGCTCTTTATCTAGCGTGAGGTGGTTGAGGCAAAGCAAGAGTTTTATCAAAGTGGAACAAAGGTAAAATTATGAAGATTAATGTGACTCTTAGATGCAATTGTTAGTGCCACAAGGACCTATCCCATAAGACGTCTATGAGTTATGTATTTGTGTTGCGACCTTCGGATGAGCAACCAACCGACTTCTCAGACACATAGAGTTGCATACAAAAAATATGTTAGTATATTTTTTTTATGCAATACATGTTCTTTGTACATGTATTGCATGAAGAATACATGTACAAAGGTTCACAAATGCAAACACAACGTTGCATACAAAAAATATGGACAAAGATTCACGAACACATAAAGTTGCATACCAAAAACAAAGTAATATAACCTAAATATTACATTTTTTTAAAACAAAAACAGATAGTTTTATTGAGAAAGAAAAGCGCAAGTCTATTTTGGCAATAACCAATCAACCTAATTACAAAATACGAAAGAATATGAGACTTTACAAATCATATCAGAGAGGAAGAGAGTCACCCTATCAATTTGCTTTACACTGCTTGAAATTACGGGATTGGGTTAAAATAGCTGGGCTCCCCATTAACACTGAGAAAACGTTGAGGAAGAAGACAAGCTTGGTTTTCCAAAGCATCGACAAAAATATTTAGACCCCGAAGGATATGGAAGGAATCAGACTTATCAAAAGATTTCAAAATTCTCTTGATTCTCTGCAAAGTTACAATCAAGGCATAATTTTTAAGACTATCAGAGGAATTTAAAGCTTTAATCAATATTTCAGAGTCCCCGTAAATTTGGACAGACTTGTATCCTTTATCCTTAGCCAACTGAATCGCCTGGAGCAAGCTGTAGCTTTCCGCCTGGTTATTAGTCATGTTGCCAAGCCCCCAGCTAAACCTGATAGAAGACAATCTGTCCAGAGAGATGACCAGGCCACCAGCACCAGAAACCCCCGGGTTACCTTTAGAAGCTCCATCGAAAAAAATTGTAGCTGATGATGAACTTGACCAGAAAGAATTGAATGCAACATTATCTCCACGATACCTCCATGGAGGGGACAAAACAGGCTTAATAATAAGGTTCCCCACAGCATTTGAGCAAGATCCCAACCGTAACGAAGCTGGCAAAGAAGATGCAGGATGACCAATTAATTCTACTAACCACGATAATGTTTTTAAAGCAACAAGCTGGAAATTAGGACGCTGATCACTGAAGATGCATTTGTTCCTAGCAATCCACAATGACCACAACAAAAATTTCGGAATTGAGTGCCAATGTTTATACAAAACTGCTGCATTGAGCTTTGGAGGTCTCCGGTCATGCCACACTAAATAAAAAAATTTAACAGAATTTTGTAAAGGGCAGTTAAGCTTAACGCCATGAAGAACCATAATCCAGGTCTGTTTGGAGAAATCACAACGAACCATGAGGTGATCGGCCGTCTCCAGAGCTGCCTGACATAAACAACATCTGAAAGGCCCATTAAAACCACGCTTCTGGAGGTTGTCACCTGTCAATGGTTTGTTTTTTAATAGCAACCATACAAAGAAATTTACCTTTGGAAGGTAGGATGTATGCCAAACGGATTTCTAAAGTGTAGGAGATAAGGAGGACTTGTGAGCTGGTTGTAGATACTTGAACGCTTTAGCTGCAGAGTAAAAACCGTCTGCACCCCAACCCCAACGATCTTTTTGTGAAGAGTGAACTAGAGCTAGGCCAGAAAGGTGAGAGATCAACACCATTTTTGGGGGATTAAATTGAACTGGGAGATTTGGAAAATTCCATCCAGACCAATTGCCATAATCCCAAATACAAATATATGTTAGGAGAATCAGACCTTTACTCTTAGACCAGTTCATTATCTCAATTAATTATGGAACAAAGGAAAGAGGAGGAGTGTCAGATATAGAATCCTCCCAGAGAAGGGTCTTCATCCCATTGCCTGGGACTCTATAAAGATTTTTAATGAAAAAACCAAAACCTTTCCTACAAGAATTCCAAATAGCTGAGCCAGAAGGAGTGTTGGTAGAAGAGATATTTCATAAAGAGCCACCTTGCAGATACTTCATCCTAAAATTTCTACTTACATGGTGCTTTGGATCCTCAAAAAGCTTCCAAATCAACTTGCCAGCCATTGCCAAATTAGCAAGACCAGGATCGTGAATTTGTAAACCACCTCCTGAAGAGGGATGCTTGAGTACCTCCCATCTCACCAAATCCATCTTATTTTGTCCACCTTTCCCTCCATTCCATACAAAATCTTGCAAAAGTTTAGCTATCTGAGCTGAGATAGATTTTGGAGCAAGAAGCAGAGCTGACTAGAAAACAGGAAGCGCTGAAAGGACTGATTTAATCAAGATCAATCTCCTGGACTTAGTTAGCCACTGACCACCCCAAGAGGCAATTTTTGCCTTTAGCTTGGCCAACACTTCAATCCAAAGAGACGGAGAGGACAGACCAAGAGTTAAGGGAAGCCCAAAATACTTGATTTTTTCCCACTTGACAAATCCAGGGAAGCCAAAGACTTCTGAAATCCGGAGAAGAGCCAACTGATCTACATTCCAGCCGTAAACTGCACTTTTTTTTATTTATTTATCAAGGCTCCTGACCTTAGGAAGAAGTTTTTGAGAATTGTATTGAAGGCCTGGGCAATTTTCATAGAGGCCCCTCCCAGGAGAAGAGAGTCGTCTGCGAAAAGAGCATGGTTGATTGGATCAATACCCCTAGCAATCTTAATTTCTGGGATGTACCCAGCTTCCTTTTTAGCTAAGAGTTTTCTGCTAAGGGTTTTAGCCATCAAGATGTACAGGAAGGGGGACAACGGACATCCTTGATGAAGGCCTCGGGTGGCTTTAAAGAAATCAGTGGGTCTACCGTTTACTAAAGGTGCAATCCAGGGCTTTTCTGTACATGCTTTAATCAAGGTTACAAAATATGGACATAAACCAAAAGATAACAAAACTTCATAAAGGAAAGGGAGCTTAACTCGATCAAAAGCGTTCTTCATATCCATCTTTACTATCATGCCTTTCTCTTTCCTTAAGAAACTTGAATGCAAATCTTCTTGAACTTGGATGACATTATCCACTAGATGTCTGCCTTTAATGAAACCCCCTTGAAGGGGAGAGATCAGCTTACCAAGCAATGGCTTTAATCTGTTTTCTACAAGTTTGGGTATTATTTTATAAGAAGCATTACACAGAGAGAAGAAGGATTGACTTCTTTAGGGATGAGGGCAAGGAATGTAGAGTTGGTGCACCCACCCAGTTTTGCTTGTTTTCTTCTTCTGGAAGGCAGAAATCATACGCAGCAAATCAAATTTGATGATGGGCCAACAGAGTTTATAAAAGTGGATCGAGAATCCATTTGGCCCAGGAGCTTTATCAGACTCCATGGCCCAAATGACTTCAACAATTTCCTTCTCTAAGAAAGGCTTCATTAGATCAAAATTGTCCTCAATGCTGACCAGAGAAGGAACATTATTCATAAATTCGGAAGACACTTCCTCATCAGTACAACCATCATCTTGAAACAACATTTGAAAGTGCCTACTAGCTGACTGCTTGAGAAGATCTTGGCCTTTAATGATGACTCCTTCATCATCAGAGATTTCCGAAATGTGATTTCGGGAAAGCCTGGCCCTACATTGACGATGGAAGAATGAAGATTTCTTATCCCCCACCTTCAGCCAAAGGCTTCTTGACTTCAACCCGAGATGCTCCTCCTCCTGCTTGAAAGAATTATTCATTTTCAGTTGAGCAAGTTGTTCCAGGACGATGTGAGAGGCGGTAACTTCTCTATTTTCCAATTCGACTTGCAAAGCAGAAAGCTCTACCACTCTATCCTTCCTGATAGTCGAAGGAGTAAGAAGAGGCGTTTTAATCCAATCTCTAATTGTGTTTTAAGAAGAGGCATTTTAAGAAGGTAGAGTAATCTCCAGATCAACTTCTACACCAATTCTTGCGCAAGAAAATTGGTCTTTCCTTTCAGCCCTGTCAATGTATCTACCAAGCTTGTTCCCAATAATTACCAAAGATTCAATATTCCAACAATGCAAATGAAGAAAGGGTAATCTTACCCAAATAGGTACTGCAGACGGGACATCCTAGGATGGATCGAAATTGGGGGTCCACTTATTTAGGTAAAGCCCCTAAGGCCCCATGAAGTATGGGCCATTTCGAAAAATCAGGTCTCTATCCTCTATAGATTCAAAAACAAACACAAAGAAGCCTCTGCCAACAAAGTGACTACGAATATCCTCTAAGACTAATGGCTTCTAGTTCCTCTGCACCCATCCTTCAATTGCCTCGAGAGAGGGCCAAAGGCCAGTGAATTGACCAACGAGCCCCCGCTCAGCAAGATTGAACGCCGATTGACAAGTCCGTTCAGCTGGAAGCTCAACCGACGGAATGCCAACCTTCTTGAAAAACTTATTAGATGCCCCCCCTTTCCTCTTGCCGCATGAAGCAATTAGCCTCTTGAAATCTTCCAGATCGGAAGGGAGAGGGAGCGGGGGAACCCCTCCAGAATCCATTGGGACCAATGCACTCAAAGGACCTGAAGAGAGGATCCTAGCTCCAACGCAAATCCAAGAACCTGCAAAAGAAAATTCCCAAATGAGTACCGAACAGGGTAAAAGACAAACGACCGACTACTGAAATCAGGAAGCTCCAACAGCTCCCACCAGACAAGTCCTTCCTCTGCAAAAATTTTAAAACAACCACAAAGACCTATCTCAACGATCTGGAAGGAATCGAGACTCCACTAGCAAAGAACCAATAGAAATTTTAGCGCAGAGACAAACTCCAACCGAGAGATATGGGAGATTTAGAAGCATGACCTTCTGGCAACCTCCTTCAAAGAGTCAACCTCCCATACGCCTTGAAGGCCTTCAGGAGCAACGTCCAAGCAAGAATAGGAAAGGTATACTCCACGAGGGAGCTCGAACCAGACTTCTCGAACAGAAGGCCAGGGCAACACGCATAATTTTTTTTTTAATCTTGGAGCGAAAAGCAATAATGATTAATGTTTTAATTCCATCATAACCTAAATATTACATTCACAAACAAACAATTTCATAGATAAAGTACAAATACACTTTACATTCAAACAATTTAAATTACACAAATAGTTTAAATAACTAAACAATTTTAACATTAATCAACTAACATAGAGTTGCATACAAAAAACATGTACAACATCCACACATAGAGTCGCATAAAAAATACAAGTACAAACATATAACATTGTATAAAAAATACATGTACAAAAATTCACAAACACAAACAAAGTTGCATACCAAAAACATGTACAAAGATCCATAAACACATTGAATTGCATGCAAGAAAATCATGGATGAAGATTCATAGACACATAAAGTTGCATACAAAAAAAGTCATCTCATCTAATAAATAGATACAAATTTGATTAATTATCAAATCCAATAAGGTCATGGACAAATATTCACAAACACAAAGTTGCATACAAAAAAAAAAATTATTCCATTAAGCATACATTAAAATCATCTCATCTAATAAATAAATACAAATTTGATTGATTATCAAATCCAATAAGGGCATTTATGACAACTTTGTATATGACAACAGAAACATAGAGGAAGTAACTTTTAATAAATATCTAGGAATTGGCATCCATCACATGCTCAATTGGAACTATAGCATCGAGGAGAGGATTAATGAAGGGTGGAAAGCCTACTTTGGTTTTGAAAACAACTATAAATCGACAAATCTTATGATGTGGGACATAAATAAATTGTTTTTCAAAACACTTGTCACTCTCGTTACTTTAGATGGGTGGAATTGCTTATTTATTTAATATATTTGTACAGTTTGCATAAATTGATTGTATTGTGTATTTGTACTTAATCTATGAAATTGTTTGTAAAATAAGATGAGTTTTATGTTTATGAATCTTCATGAATTTTATGTTTATTGTGTTTATGGATCTTTGTCCATGTATTTTGTATACAATTATATATGTTTGTGTTTTTCTTGAGCTTTGTACATGTTTTTGGTATGCATTTCCATGTTCGAGTTTGTGGATCTTTGTACATGTATTTATTTTTTTAAACTAAAACGGGTAAATTTTTTATTGATTTTTGAAAAACTGGCGGTCTTAAAAGACAATTGCCATTCAGCCAGATTACATAATCAAGAAGGAATCTTACAAAAGAACAAGAAACAGTACAATATCAAATAGGGAACAATAAGAGAGAACCGCCAACAAAACATATGACATAATAGTTAAGATATTGGTTGAAGAGAGATGCGTTCACCATTGATGTTGAGGAAGCCCTGAGGAAGCAGGCAAGCTTTGTTGGCCAAAACATCAGCAAGATTATTAAGATTCCGGAGGATATGGAAAGAGATCACGCTGTCAATTTCTTTCAATAAATTCCAAATTCTCTGAAGGGAATTGTTCAAGGCAAAATGATGTAAACAATTGTCGAAGTTTAAAATTTTGATCAGCATCTTAGAGTCGACGAAAATATGGATGGACTTGAATCCAAAATCCTTTGCCAACTGGATCTCCATGAGTAAACTATAACTTCAAGCCTGACTATTAGTCATGGTGCCAAGCCCCCAGCTGAAATTGAATTATGTCATTCTGTCTGGAGAGGAGATAAAGCCCCCGACACCTGAGGAACCAGGGTTCCCCTTAAATGCACCATCGAAAAATAAGGCAGTTTAAGAAGAGTTCATCCAAATAAAATTTAATTCTTCCAAGGTCCCACGAAAACGCTAAGAAAATGCACTAACAGGCTTGCTGAATGCCATATTTCTCAAACCAAGATCATGGGGGCCCAACCACTTTAGGAATGAAGCAGCGAGAGGCGAAGAGAATGACTCGTTGCAGATAGATTCAATAATTAAAAGTTTGGAATGACAGGTCACAAACTGTCGGTTTGGAGAGAGATCGTTGAAGATGCAGTTGTTCCTGGAGAGCGAAATCTTCGACCATACGATCTTAGGGATTAGATGCCAGACATGATACCAAACGAAATCATTTCCAATTTTTGAAGGACGCTGCTCATTCAAGGATAGGTAAAAACTTATAACAGAATATTGAGCAGGAGCAGAGAATCCGGTACCATGCAGCACCAATTCCCACACTAATTTAGAGAAATCACAGTCAATTAAAATATGAGCAGTCGACTCAAAATTTGATTTGCAGAAACAACACTAGAAAGAGCCGTAAAAAACACGTTTTAGCAAGTTATCTCCCATCAACACCTTGTTGTGCAATGTCAACAATGTAAACAAATTAACTTTGGGGGGGCCGAGAGGAGACCATACTGATCTCCAAATTGCCGAGGAGAGGTTGGAAAGGGGAACATCTTGAAGTTCAAAGAAACCATTTGCAACTGAATAAAAACCAGAGTTGCCCCATCCCTAGGAGTCTTTAGATAGTCTATGAACAGGAGCGAGACCAGTCAGGTAGGAAAGTAACCAATTTTTTTGGTCAACTAGACTGTCAGTGAGGTCAGGGAAAGACCAACCCACCCAATCCCATGAACAAATATCTGCCAGGCGGAGAAGACCTTTGTTAGTTGACCAATCCATAATATCTGCTAACAACATGTCAGAGGAAAGAGTGGGTTTTTTAGAAATTTTATCCTCCCAGAGAAGGATCTTCTTCCCATTACCTGGGATTCGAAAGCGTTGTTGATTAAATATGTCAATACCTTTTCTACAAGAGTTCCACATAGCTGTACTAGAGGGCGTACTAGATGAAGTTAAGTTTCTTAAGGAGCCACCTTTAAGATACTTCTTCCTGAATATCTTGTTGACAGGATGTTGTTTGTCTGAATAGAGCTACCAAATTATTTTTCCGTCCAGAGCTATGTTAGCTAGGAAGGGGTCATGAATTTGTAACACCAGCTCATAAGGATCTTTTAATAATTTCCCAACTTGCCAAATGCATCTTGTTCTGATTTCCTTTGCCGCCTTTCTAGAGAAAATCACGCAATAGTTTAGAAATCTGAGCTGATATCGACTTGGGGGAAAGCAACAAGGAAGACTGAAATAAAGGTTGAGCAGATAGGACTGACTTGATCAAGATCAGCTTTCCAGCCTTAGTTAACCAGTGACCGCCCCAGGAAACAATTTGTTTTTTCATCTTTGCAATCACTTCAAGCCAGAGAGAAGGGGGAGCTGGGCCAAGGGTGAAAGGCAGCCCCAAGTACTTTATCTTTTCCAACTTGTCAAAGCCAGGAAAACCAAAGAGATTGGCTATTCAGAGAATGGCTGAGTGCTCAACATTCCAACCATAGACTGCACTTTTATTTTTGTTGATCAAGGCTCCAGATATAAGACAAAACTTCTGAAGAATTTCATTGGAGGCCCTAGAAATCTTCAAAGAAGCCCCTCCTAGAAGAAGAGAGTCATCTGCCAAGAGAGCATGGTTAATAGGGACCAAACCCCTGGCAATTTTGATGCCCGGGATGAAACCAACATCCATTTTAGCTAAAAGCATTCTGCTAAGAGATTATGCCATCAAGATATACAGAAAGGGTGACATTGGACATCCTTGCTGGAGTCCCCTAGAGGCTTGAAAAAATTCTGAAGGTCTGACATTTACAAGAGGCGCAATCCAAGGCCTATTGGTACAAGCTTTGATAAGATTTACAAATTCAGAGCTAAATCCAAAAGCAAGAAGAACATCATAAAGAAAGGGAAGCTTTATGCAGTCAAAGGCATTTTTCATGTCCAACTTGATTAACATACCTTTCTCCTTCCTTTGGAAACTAGAATGGAGAGCTTCTTGGACTTGGATAACATTTTTGACCAAGTACCTACCTTTTACAAAACCTCCCTGAAGGGGAGAGAGCAGCTTTCCTAACAAGAGTTTGAATCTGTTAGCGAGAAGCTTGGCTAAAATCTTGTAAGAGGCAATGTATAAAGAGATAGGTCGAAATTTGTCGAATGAAGAAGAATTTACTTCCTTTGGAATTAGAGCGAGGAATGTAGAATTTGTACATCCACCAACTTTAGCTTTTTTTGGAAAGGATTTCACCATACGAAACAGCTCTGATTTGATTATGTTCCAACAAACTCTGTAAAAATGGAAGGACAAGCCATCCGAGCCAGGAGCTTTATCTGGCTACATATCCCAAACCACATCCAAGATTTCATGTTCAAAAAAGGGTTCCAATAAGGCTTTATTATCAACTGAGCTGACAAGAGAAGGAATCTTATCCCAAAATTTAGCAATCACCCCATGATCACGTTGGAGACATTTACCACCATACACACTCTTTTTGGTCAAATTGGCCTAGTTAAACTACTATCCTAAGTATAATTGACATTAATTAACATCAGTGGAGCATTAATTGCCATCATCCAGTCACACCCACGCCTACCTACAGTCAAGGAGGCTAACTTAGCCTTCTCCTACAGTCAAGGAGGCTAACTGGAGCACTCTAGGGGTGATTTGAGTGATATTAATGCACCTAATTTCTAACTGGTGGTTACAATCAGTTCAACCAGTCAGTTAAGGTGCCTCCTCTCATTAAATATATGATTTAATGATTATTTATTATTACTTAATGATCTGGAGTCAATAGGGCGCCTCCACCAACTTCTGATGATCAGTTCAACTTCAGTTAACCTCATCGGGGTTCATTGAAGTCATGGAGCGCTAACACTTGATGGTTGGCTTGCTATGACATGTGTTTGATCTCCTTCAGTTGAGATTCAGTCATTTATTGCACTCCAACTTTAGTTAGGGTTTGGTGAGTCAATTAGGGTTTTGGTCAAGTGGTTAACTGAGTGTGAACAAATGGTTTAGAGTCAGTTAAGCTAGACTCACTCACTGATTTCGAATTGCCTCCTTAGGTATTCGAATTCCTCATTGATTCAAGCGATTGCTTGACATTGGTATTGTAACTATTTATTGATTATTGAATATACAGAGAGGAAACCATTCTGGTTCCGATTAACACCATTTCATGGGTATTTGTTTATTATTCTTTGATGAGATTAATTCTTTGTTCCTAGATCAATGTGCAAGATTAATATGGTATCAGAGCATATGGCGGGATCAAAGATCTATCTCTCAAAAACAAGCTTTTTAACAGATTTCTGCATGAAATTTGAGCAATAGCTCAAAAATCCAGCACTGCACCAGAAGCCAAGGCTTACCACTCAATATCCCAAGTAAAGAACTTGTTGATCAAGCTTGCTTGATTGACTATGCTGGGTGTGATGAAAGCCTAATGTGCAGGTTGTCCGACCTTACGTTGCCCCTTTTGTTTTGATTTGCAGGTTTTAACAGGTACAACTTCGAATGGACTCATCAATCTGTCTTCTCACCCCATTCACAAGCTATTCGGAATGGAAGTTGAAGATGATTGCATCTCTAAAGAGACGAGGTCTCTATGAGGTGTCTATTGGACTTGGAAAAGAGTCTTATGAGAATGAGAATGACTGGCTAAATGACGATGATAGAGCCTTTGGAGCAATAGGTCTGGCCCTTTCTCCTAGCTTGTACTACCTTATTTGTTCTGCTGAATACCCAAAGGAAGTCTGGACAAAATTGGACAGAACCTTTGGCAAGTACAATGAGGATCATAATAGTACTTTGGAGATCACATCCAACACCACAAGAGTTCTTCACTCAAAATTCTCAGCTTCTACTCTCTCTGATGAAGTTGTTCAAGATAAAGATGAAGCAGAATCTTCTACACAGTCAATTCGAATTGAAGAAAGTCTCCATGCAGTGACGCCTTCTTCTAATGCTCCAGAAGTTCATGAGATCTCTGATTTCTCATTTTCTCATATTGCTGAAATAGAAGAAGACATTCGAATCTCTCATATTGAAGAAAAATACTACTGCACTTCCATGCAAACATTCACCGGTGATTTTCCTTTGAATTATGTGCAAAATTTACCAGTAATTGCTTCTGAAAGTGAAGAGAAATTTGATTTTTCTCCCTCTAATGTTGCTGCTGGTGTGAAAATATGTAAAAAATTGGATATTTTGGAAGAAATATCAGATTATAAGAGTGACACATTCGCTCCCCATGATCTATATCTTCCAGCAAAATCCTGCAGGATTGCATGCACCAAAATTCAGAATTTTGAAGAAAAATACCACTGTGCATCCACCGTCTCGGTTGACCATAATCTTGGATCTGATATGATCTTATTTGGATCTGATATGATATTTATTGGTTCAAAATTTCAGGTTCATAAACCTTCAGTACTGCTTGTAGCTGTTCTCATCAACGGTGTGAAGAAACAAGTACCGCAAGTCTCCTACAAAACTGTTGCTGGGGATTTGATTTGATTTCATAGTTTTGGATATGTTGTGAACTTATTTAGATCTGATTTACATTCTGATCTGATATTATTTTGTTCATATTTTAAAATCCAAGAGCTTTCAGTCATGCTTGTAGCTGCTCTCACCAATTCCGGTGTGAAAAATCAAGTACCGCAGTTCTTCTTTAATTTTGCTGCTGGGGATTTGATGTTAGTTTCCTCTTATGAGGTTGCTGATATTTTATTTTGTGAATCATTAGATATTTCTGAAGCTATATCAGATTATGGAGCTCAAGCATTCGCTCTCCAGAGTCCCAGGGATTCTCTACCTTTGGTCACATGCTCATCTCCTCACAGAACTAGTAAAGAGGAAGACATTCTGCATCCACTTGGACACTTGCTCCTAAAAATTGGGGCTGATTTTACCACTCATGGTTTGTTGTTCAAGGCTGCAACATATCAGTTTCTTGAGTGTTCCACGCATGGTTCGAATCCTCAAGAACCTTTGCTCTCTCTTCAGATGATTTTAGCTACTCTACATGGGTCCAGTTTTCACCGTGCAGCTGTTTATATTTCTGATTCAGTTGAGTGCATTGTTCTTCTTCCAAAGTGGAAGATTCCTCCAGGCATATTCTTTTAGATTGGATTCAGAGGTTCACATGCATAGTCTCAGGATGTTGCTGCATAGAAGAACCAATTCTTGATTTACTGCTTAGTTTGAGGGGGGGTATTTTCCCATGAGGTTTTCCCCGTTTCCTTGGTTATATTAAGCAGTTACTTTATTGTACAGGGTGACCTATGGCCTTTGTTGCCGGGGCCCTAGAATTTTTATGCATCTATGTTTTCTAACTCTTCCTGAGTATAGCTTAAGGGAGGGTGTTGGAGACATTTACCACCATACACACTCTTTTTGGTCAAATTGGCCTAGTTAAACTACTATCATAAGATTAATTGACATCAGTGGAGCATTAATTGCCATCATCCAGTCACACCCACGCCTACCTACAGTCAAGGAGGCTAACTGGAGCACTCTGGCGGTGATCTGAGTGATATTAATGCACCTAATTGCTAACTGGTGGTTACAATCAGTTCAACCAGTCAGTTAAGGCGCCTCCTCTCATTAAATATATTATTTAATGATTATTTATTATTATTTAATGATCTGGAGTCAACAGGGCGCCTCCACCAACTTCTGATGGTCAGTTCAACTTCAGTTAACCTCATCGGGGTTCATTGAAGTCATGGAGCACTAGCACTTGATGGTTGACTTGCTATGACATGTGTTTGATCTCCTTCAGTTGAGATTCAGTCATTTATTGCACTCCAACTTCAGTTAGGGTTTGGTGAGTCAATTAGGGTTTTGGTCAAGTGGTTAACTGAGTGTGAACAAATGGTTTAGAGTCATTTAATCTAGACCCACTCATTGATTTCGAATTGCCTCCTTAGGTATTTGAATTTCTCATTGATTCAAGTGATTGCTTAACATTGGTATTGTAACTATTCATTGATTATTGAATATACAAAGAGGAAACCATTCTGGTTCCGATTAACACCATTTCATGAGTATTTGTTGATTATTCTTTGATGAGATTGATTCTTTGTTCCTAGATCAATGTGCAATATTAATATATCAGAGAGACCATCTTCCCGAAACAAGAGCTGGAAATGTTTGCTAGCAGCCTGCTTAAGAGAATCTTGACCTTTGAGAATGATCCCATCTCCAATAGAGATTTCCGAAATATGATTCCAAGACAATATAGCCCTACATTGGCGATGGAAGTATGCTGTATTTTTATCACCCACCTGAAACCAAGGACTATGGGATTTCAACCGAAGATGTTCCTCTTCCTGCCGAAAGGAGAGAGAGGTTTTAAGTTGAACAGACTGTTCCAAAACTAACCGAGTTTTAGTGATGTCTCCGACTTCCATTTATAATTGCAACACTGATAATTCTAGCACTCTCTCTTACTTGGAGCTGGTTGGAGTATTTAGGGAGGCTTTAACCCACGATTTCAACGCAAATTTAGTTCTTTTAAGCTTCTGCTCCCCAAAAAAACTGGGTGAACCTTCAATGTAATGAGACCAGGCTTGTTGAACCGTTTCCAGAAATCCATCTCTCTCAGTCCATAGTGGGCTGAACCAAAATGGGATTGGCCAGAGGTCATCTTCATTTTCAAAAAGAAGAGAAATAGGATGATGGTCGGACGAGATTTTAGGCAAAATTTTTGAAGAAATAATAGCTTTCCCGTCCAGCAGATTGCTATGCACTAGAAATCGGTCAAGACGGGCTGATATGTTCGCTGAACCAACTCGATTATTGGACCAAGTGAACCGTCCAACTTTAGGTTTAATGTCATTCAGATCGCAAGAAAAAATAATTTCCTCGACCGTGTCATCAAGATATTCTTTGCTTTGTACATGTATTTTTCATACAACACTGTAATTGTACATAATTTTTTGTTGTTGCAACACCATATATTTGTGGATGTTTGTACATGTTTTTTGCTAGATGCATGTCTTTGTGAAATATTGTACCCGATGTTAAACAAATCAATAAAACTAACAACTGATTAGCTTAGTTAATTTTGACAAATTAATTCATTACACCCATAATATTTATAGAGAGAACTAAACAAATACTTGTATATTGCAACACAAACTACGACAAAATGATATATCATTTTATTGGAACAAATAATTTAAAGTAAATTAAATTAATATACTATATACTTGTATATCGCTCTAAAGCAAAAAAACATGATTTACAATTATATAGACCTATTTGGAAGGATTGGAAATGGGCTCATGACAAGCCATTCATGGAGCTTTATCCTAAAATATCCAACCAACTTGTTCAATTATGTGTCATATTAAATTGTAATAAGTGAAATCTACAAAGAGCGAAACATGGTAGATCTATAGCTGCAAAGGAAGCTATAAGTCCCAAACTTCTATTAAGACGTGGTTGTTATGATGGTTGGTCCTTCATAAAAATTTGCATTAAAGTAGTTACTACATATCACTAATCTTACAAATAGTTTTTTTTGTGTCATAAACCAAAAATGGTTTTAAACATGTCTTATGGAATTGCCTTGTTCATAGAATAGTTTAACCATACATTGTTGCTAAATATAATGTTCTCCTTGTTTCTCTTATTCATTGGAAAGTAGTTGTGTTTGTGACAAATGGATAATCAGGAAGGAAAGCAAGAGTGTATCACATGATCAAACTGCAAGCATCTCGTTCCTATAGAAAAGACATCGTCAACCTCTTGAGATTCACGAGTGCTAGCAAGAGAATCGAATGAAACCAAAACCAACCTAAAATTTTCATTGAAAAAAGAAACAAGACCAGGGAAGCCAAGAAAAGTGCAACACTAGAGATAGAAATAAACCCTAGCACACGTGTACTAGAGAGAGAAACATCGCAAGCACAAGATACATCAAACCATGAATGAGAGAGAGAAATGCTTTATGGTGCCCTTGGACTAAATCACTTGTATAGGAATGAAGGAATTATAAGAATATGTGAAAATACAAAATGAGTTGTCTATTAATACAAAACTAAAGCGGTAGGGTGCTTTCCCTCGGGAAGGGTTATGAGCCTACATTGAGTTGACCAACGACCTTAGCAAAATATAGAAATATAATATAAAAGCACAAATAGTGTCAAAGGTTCCCATATGTGAAGGCTACATTCTTAATTTCAACATCCCCTTGTACATTAAATATGTCTCTATAAGAGGACATTACATCATACCTATTTACATCCTGCTTAATGATAAACAAGGGCCGCATAGAGAATCCATGACGTATGAACCCCCATAGCAAGCACCATATCACTCCTTGAGGTACCTATTTGATTCGTACATGTTAGAAATTGTGCCTTACAACATGAGAGATGGCTGAAGGTTATTTTTCACAAGCATCTTATTGATAATGGAGATAAGAGTCTATGGTGGAGGAGACTCTCGATGATGTTGTAATGGACTTGTAAAAATATTAGTAGCATCTACAAGTGTCGATATTGCCCACTTAGACATAGGTCTTGACGTAATAAAAGAAAGAGTAGTTGCATCATCTAGATGTCTCAAGATGTTTGCTTCATCATCATCACTAATCTATTCATGTATTGGAGTTCCATCAATAAATTGGTAGTCCTTTAAAGGAGTGTTGAAAGGAACATATTGTATAGAAGAAAACATTTTTGCAAGTTTGGAGATGGGAAAGTCTCAAATAAGGCTCTCATTAACCCTAGTTATCCAGCCATTTAGTGTGGAACACTGTAAGAAGAAGCACCCTTATAGGTAGAAAGAGGACGAACATCATAACATAAAGGAGATAGATCCACTAAACACATGTTAGGATATATTTAAAGAAACATTGGTAAGAAGTATAGGGAAAGATCCCAACGAACCATGGGTAGGAACTTCATTGAAGACAACATCTCTATGTTCAATCACCTAGTGATTGGATGTATCATAGAGATGATATCCCTAGAAAGTTTCATTGTGGCCTACCAAAGTGTATCAAGGTTTTGGTGGTTCCTATTGGATTCAAGGTTTTCATTGATGTCAACATGGCAAGAAATCTGTTGATTCCATTGATGTCAAGCTCTTGGAGAAAAGCAAAGCAGTAAGCCATGAGTATGATATTTGAAAACGTGTATGATGTGAAGTTGTTTTCTTTCAATTACCACACTGTCCGTAAGTGGAATGAATTATTGTTGTTGTTTCCAACATTGAACCCAAGGTCAAAGTCTTGTGGAAGGATTGTTGAATCCTTAACGTTTGGAATGCCATATGTTGAAGAAGACTTGAAGAGCCATAAACCAAGGAATTATAAAGAACCTTCTCAACAGTGATCATGTAGAAGTATTGAAGAACATATAAAGTTTGAAGCATTTTTTATGAAGTATCCTTGAAACAATGACTTGACGAAGCCCATTGAAGCCTTGAAAAAGATCCGATGAAACACGTTAAGGAAGCTTTAAAGAAATTTTTTCTCAATTCATACAAGTCAGCTTTGACCTTGAAGAAACAAATGTTGAAGAGACACATGAATAAACATGAACTTGTCCCAACCACAAAACACAAATAGCAGGTTGAGCCCACCTATAAAAAAACATATTTGACATGTATAAATACAAGGGAAGGCAACCTCATTTGTATAGACTTAAAGGAGCAATGATATTGAACATACGGGGGTCTGAACCAACGAATAGAGGACTAGGAGGTGACAATATAATCTATGTGAACAACAAAGGAGGAACGAGTAGCATCCAAGAGGTCAACTACTCGTTGATTTGGTCTGAAATTTGGAGAATTAGAACACGAGCGAAAGTACCTAAGAATGTTGAATTTGAAGGAAACCTAACACGCACTTGGATAAAGATCTGAAAAATAATTTGGTACAAATTGGTTTGTGAAAAATTGTTTGTAGATGTGAGAGCCATTCTTGATCACTAGAGATTCGAGTTATGATAAAAAAACAAGTGTAAAAGCAGAATTCGGGTTGAAGATTAGATCTAGGGATCTGCCCTAGTAGGATTAGGTTTGGGCTAATGAAGTATATCCAAGGTGTGGATTGATATTTGTCTGGATGTATAAGTCACAAAACCTAAGGTTTTTGTGTTCAATAATTTAGTAGATTGTATTCGATATTATATTACCTAGGGCTTGTTCTGAAGTATGTTTGAGGTCATATAATAAAGACCAGTAAATCAGTTCGTTGGACAATATTTGGAGTATTGAGCACTTAAGAATTGTTCAAGTGCAAAGTTGAAAAGATAGAGTTAAAAGGGAAAAGTTGACATTATAAAGAGATGAAGATCTATAGTAGTGAAGGTGCATGGGTGTGATAAAGTGAAGAACAAACTACTGATTAAAGTACATATATAGAGAAGGGAGAAATATTGTCTTGGGTAGAGATCAAAATATCCAAGGTGTTGTAACATCCTTGTTAGTTGGAGCTGACAAAAACATTAGGAGGTTGGAGCTTCCTATCAGTTGTGGCTAGTAATCTTAGGATATTGGTATCTCTAGCAATTCATCTTATGTTTTTTTTTTAACTAAAACGGTTAGATTATTTATTTATTTATTTAAAAATAGAGTCGGGTGTGAATTGGCCAGAAAATGAACCAATCAACCATTTACAAAAATACCAGGAGATATAGATCTAGAGGCAAAGAATTACAAAGCTCATTAAGCTTGAGGATCTTTCCAATTGAAGGACTAATTTTCGAAATGCTCTCAAGGGAGCGACTGAATGAACTTGGTTCTCCATTGATACTGAGATTTCCAAGAGGAAGATGGCATGCTTTATTCGCCATCAGGTCAGCGTGATTATTTAACTCACGTAAAATATGGTAAGAGGACAAACTTTCAAAATCATTCAAAATATTCCGGATAAGCTGGAGAGTTTTATTCAAAGAAGGGTTGGAAAATTGATCTTCGGAGTTTATCATTTCGATCAGGATCTCGGGGTCACCAAAAATTCGAATTGACTGAAATCCGTTTTCTTTTCCAATCTGACAGGATTTTAGAAGGCTATAGATCTCAGCTTGATTGTTAGAGACCCTAACTGAAGGAGGTTTGGCTTGAACAGTCTGGAGAAAATACCATCCCACCGACACCAGAAATTCCAGGATTACCTTTGGATGCACCATCGCAAAAAATAGTAGCAATTCCTGAGGTCTTCCACCACATAAGAAAATCTGCAGCAGTAATCCTGATTCGCTAGGGAAAAGGAGAAGTTGGTTTAAGAAAAGAAGCATTTCTCCTAATTGTTATAGGAGGAATTCCCAACCATTCAACAAAAACTGAAGGCATCATGGAATTGTTTTTTGATTTCTTGGCAGACTCCAAAATCATCCTTTTCACTTTGCTTGTTGCGTCTTTGGGAGAGGGAGGGATTCCATTAAAAATGCAATCATTTCAAACAAGCTAAGTTATCCACCAAATCGATTTGGGAATTGTTTGCCAGAGTTTTTTTTTTTTTTGAATTTTTCCCCTTTAAGACGTAATTACAATCATGCCAGGAAGCATAGAAAGGAACGATGGTTGATTGAGAAGGAGCAGCCACCGTCAATCCATCAAGAACAAAATTCCAAACTGCCTGGGTAAAATTGCAGTTGAGAAAAATATGATTTGTTGTTTCTGCTGTTGATAAACAAAAATTGCATCTAAAAGGGCCGTGAAAGCCACGTTTGGAGAGGTTATCACCTGTCAGTGCCTTATTGTGCAAAAGAAGCCACGTAAATAAATTAACCTTTGGAAGACTATATGCGGACCAGACGGACTTCCAAATAGCTGGGGATAAAAAAGAAGGCTGAGAAGGTTGTAAGGCAGAGAACCCAAGAGATGCTGAGTAATTTCCAGTAGGCCCCCAACCCCAATTATCCTTAGATAATCGATGGATAGGTGCTAGACCTGAGAGAGCTGTGATCAACAATTTCTGTTGCTGGTATAGAGGCTGTGGGAGCTCCGGAAAAAACCCAGCCAACCCAGGTTCCATTATCATCCCAAAGGCAGATATCGACAAGCCTGAGAAGACCCTTATTTATTAACCAAGATTTAATCTCACTTAACTGATTTAAAGTTGAAAGAGGAGGATTTCCCATAATACCGTCTTCCCATAGTAAGGTTTTCATCCCATTACCAGGGATTCTGTAAATATGATGATGAATATGATTAATGCCTTTTCTGCACAAATTCCATATTGCAATGCCATGGAGAGTATTAGCTGATTGTAAATTTCTTATTGAACATCCCTTGAGATATTTCTTCCGAATAATCTTGCTAACTAGATGTTTTTTTTTTTGCAATCATTTACCAAATAATTTTTCCGCCCAGAGCTAGATTAGCCAATCCGAGATCTCTAATTTGCAACCCACCTTCCGACATAGGTTTTTTAATAGTTTCCCAACCAACCAAATGCAGCTTATTCTGGTTACCTTTTCCACCGTTCCAGAGAAAGTCCCAAAGAAGTTTGGAGATCTAGGCACTGATGGATTTGGGCGCTAAGAGCAAAGAGGATTAGAATATAGGGAGAGCTGAGAGAACTGCCTTTATAAGAACTAGTTTACCAGCCATCGTTAACCAATATCCTCCCCATGAGAGTATTTTAGCTTTTATTTTACTGATAACTTCCACCCAAAGCAAGGGAGGGCAGGGTCCCAAGGTTAACGAGAGTCCCAGGTAATTGATCTTATCCCATTTTTCAAAGCTAGGAAAACCCAATGTACCAGCAATTCTCTGCATTGTTAGCTGATCAACATTCCATCCAAAAAAAACACTCTTTCTTTTATTGATCAATGCTCCTGAACTTTGGACGAAATTCTGGAGAGCTTCATTAAAAGCTCGAGCTATAATAACCGAAGCCCCTCCGAGAAGTAAAGAGCCATCAACGAAAAGTGCATGATTGATGGAATCCATACCTCTAGCTTCCTTTATGCCTGGAATAGTGCCTGCAACCATTTCAGCAGAGAGTTTCCTGCTTAAAGATTCGGCCATCAATATACAAAGAAATGGTGACAAAGGGCAACCTTGGAAAAGTCCTGTAGTGGCTTGGAAGAAATCTGTTGGTCTCCCATTAACCAAAGGCGCTATCCAAGGCTTGTCTATGCAGGATTTAATCAATCTAACAAATTCACCACGGAATCCAAAAGAATGGAGAACTTGGTAGAGGAAATTCAAATTTACTCTGTCAAAGGCGTTTTTCATGTCTAGTTTGATGATCATTCCTTTTTCCTTTCTTTGGTAGTTGGAATGCACAACTTCTTGAACTTGTATCACATTGTCAATAAGGTGTGTTCCTTTGACAAATCCCCCCTGGAGAGGAGAGATTAACATCTCTATCAAAGGCTTGAGTCTGTTTGCTAAGAGTTTGGCTAGAATTTTATAAGAGGCATTGCAGAGTGAAATTGGTCTAAATCTATCAAAGGTTTCTGGATTTGTCTCCTTAGGTATAAGATCCAGGAAGGTGGAGTTAGTTCCTCCTCCAACTTTAGCTTTTTTTAGGAAAGCAGAGATCACTCTGACAAGGTATGATTTGATAATATGGCAACACGTTATGTAGAAGTGGATGGAGAAGCCATTAGAACCAGGGGCTTTCTCTGGTTCCATGGCCCAAATTACATCAACAATTTCTTTTTCCAGAGAAAGATTTCACTAAACATGCATTAAGATCATCAAAAAGTAAATAAGGGATAAAAGATAATAACTCAGCACTCACATTAGTGTCAGGGACGCCTTCTTCTGTGAAAAACAACTGAAAATGTGAAAGAGCAGCCTGTTGGATTTTCAAATGTCCTTTGATAACCTCTCCATCACTAGAATTGATTTCTGATATGTGATTGTGAGATATTCGAGCTCTACATTGTTTGTGAAAAAAAGTTGAGTTTATCGTCGGTAAGTAGCCATAGACTGCGAGATTTTAACTGCAATTGTTCTTCTTCCTAGCGAAAAGAGAGGAAAGAAGAATTTTGAGCAGAATTCTCTTTCATCAGCAACGGTTTAGTAATTGCCAAATCCTCCATATTGAATTGAATATCTTCTAAAGCTTGTACATACTCTTTCCTATGACTATAAGGAGTTGAGACAGGTTTTTTTATCCAAATTTTCAATGCGATTTTGAGGTGTTTAAGATTCTGTTCCCACATGTAATTGGGAGAGCCGTCGACTAAAAGAAACCAGGAACCAATCACAATTTCCAAAAATTCATCCCTGTCGATCCAGAGAGTACTAAATCTGAACGAGATTGGGCCTATATTTTCCTCCTCTTTGATTAATAGAGAGATTGGATGATGGCCTGATGTTAATTTAGGCAGAATTTTAGAAGAGATTAGATAGTTACCAGCCAACAACGAACTTTGTACCAAAAATTTGTCTAGATGAGCTAGTATGCATGCAACCCAAGTTTTATTATTTGACCATGTAAATCACCCTTACTTGGGTTTGAAATCTAGCAGATCCCAGGCATGAATCAAATTCTCTACAAGCTCATTAAAATGGTCCTTGCATCGAACTCCTCCTTTTTTCTCGACTGGATCAAGGATAATGTTAAGATCTCTGGCCACAATAATATTGTTAGGAGAGTGAGTTTCAATAAAATGTGACAGAGTAGTCCAACAGTCCTTCTTTTCGATAAGATTTACTAAAACATATAGGTTAAAGAGAGCCAAGGAGGTCTTGCTAGAGATATACTGAAGATCTGTAAAGATCCAGCGTTGAGATGCATATGACTCTTTCAACAAAAATAATTCCTCAGACTATAAAGTTGCCAGTCCTCCTGAAGTGCCCCTTGCAATGACAACCATTCTAGAATTCTTTTTCCACTTAGTTTTGCTTTATAAAAGCAGTGCATCTTCAGTAATCTTAGTCTCTTGTAATAAGAGGATATCTGAAGGTTCCATTCTCAACAAATCTTTCACTGATTCTGCCTTCTTGGGATTCCCTAAGCCCCTACAGTTCCATGAAGTAATCTGCATTATTTACCTGAGGCAGAGGGAGCTTGTCCTCCCTTTGGGGGTCTGTTCCTCTTATTTCTGCCATAATAAATTTCTAATGTAGCCTGACTTCCTTTCATCTTTAATTAGTCGACTTCTTCTTCTCGAATCTCCTTTCGATATTTCCTTCCTCCCTTTTTGGTAAAATGCTCATCTTCTCCAGAGGATCTTGAAGACTCTACCGATTTCTTCTTTAATATTTCTGCATAGGAGGGAGGAGTGACTCCTACAGGAGAATTAAGAGGTTCTTGCATGATTAAGTCTGCCATTGGAGTTTCTAGCGTAATTGAGTCTGTCATTAGAATCTCTTGAATTACAGGTTCAGAATTTTCCATAGAGACTATATGTATTTCTCCCTCTTCAATCTGCTCTTTCGAGGCCTGCACTTCACCTTCTTCTAAGACAATAGAGTTATCCTCAGCTGATCTTAAGAGTACAAAGGGATTTGAGGAGGCAGAATCCTGTCCAAAACCCTGAGAGATTTTGTCTTTGCCTTTTCCGGCATTACCTCTTCGACCTTTCGAATTATTAACCTGATTGTTGATGGTTGATTTCTGCATTTGAGTCCATTGTTTAGCCTTTTCATTTTCCATTTCTACCTCTATTTTTTTCTTACAATGATGAGCAAAATGGCCATATTCATGGCAATGTTTGCATTTGAAAGGGATCTGCTCATAATCGAGCTCCTGTACATAAGACCATTCAGCCACACTTAGCTTAATTGCCTCCGGAAGCCCTATCTCTAAGTCAACTTCCACGCAAATTAGAGCACATAAATATTGGTCTTTCATCTCTGCCCTATCAATGTACTTTCCAAGTGTGTTTCCAATAGCTTCTAACGATTTTGAATTCCAGCAATGAAGGGGAAGATGAGGGAGCCTTACCCAAACTGGGACGGTTGAAGGGACATCCTGAGTGGGGTCGAAGTCCAAAATCCATTTATTCAGATAAAGGCCCCAAGGACCCATAAAATATGGCCCATTACGGAATATGAGGTCTCGGTCTTTGACGAAATCAAACACAAAAACGTAGAACCCTCTACCAACAAAGTGATTGTGAATACCTTATGAGACTAGTGGCCTCCAATTTCTCTAAACCCATCCTTCTATGGCCTTTAAGGAGGGCCAAAGGCCTGTAAATTGTCCAATGAGCCCTCTCTCTGCAAGATTCACTGCAGTCTGAATAGGACGATCTACTGGTAGATCAACAAATGGGATTTCAGTTTTCTTTACGAAGGTTTGAGTCAATGGGGGTCCCTTCCTCTTCCCACTGGAGGAAATAAGACGCTTAAATGCTTCAAGATCTGGGGGAAGTGGAGGGGGAGGCTCTGCAGGATCCATAAATCAGACAAACCCTAGAAGCTATGAACAGCAAAGATGGATAGATCCCAATTAAAAAATAAAAGGCTATTCCCATACAAGATCCTAAATACAAACCAGATCTTTGTGAAGCAGATCGTGCACTGGAAGCTGATCTTGCTATCCGATCAAGAAGTTGTGCCAGGAAACACAGATAGAGTCTAATAGATTAGCATCTCCCTGACCGATCTCTAGCAGAGGAAGCCTCTTCTCTGTTAGATAAAACTTTCTTTGCACAACAATGGCCTCCAACGAGGGCAACAGATCAAATTGAGAACCTACACATCCTACCAGAGTAAGAAATCACGTCGGGAACTTCAACTCGAACCAAGGGATGAACCCAATTCCAAATACAACGATTGAGACAAAGGAAGGCCACCACGCTGAGCAAAGAATCTCAGGGAACTCCACGCTTGCAAGCAATGAGGTGCAAAATCAAAGAGGGCCAAGGGAATTTAAAAAAAAATCTTCTTGGAGCCAAATTTCACCGTTTAATTCATCTAATGTTATAATCAATATAACATAGTCAGGGTTTCCATTTACACGCTATGTACTACTTGTGTACTTGTTGACAAGCTCTTATTTGATGATGATAATATCTATTGATGTTTGAATGTGTTTGAAAAAGTATCGATTGGGAGAAAAAACATAGGACACTCGGTGTCCCTAATGTGTTCAACCGCAGATTTCACCATGAGATGAGAGCTTTTGTAGATTAGGCCTTCAACTAAAGTATTAAAGGTGGGTCAAGGTAGAGAGTAAAGATGCATTCATTTTTCGCGGAGACAATTTTGTCTGAAGACGAAGAAAGAGGTCGAGTGAGCGAAAAACAGGGCAGCAATGAGAAGATCGATCTATAGTGATTACAGGTTGAAAAATACAGCAACAACAGTGATTTTGTATAGTTGTGGGAAATTTTGTACAATGTATGGACAGATCTGTACGAATCCTTGCAGTCATACGAATAGGTCGTGCTGGTCCAACAATCATATAGATGCACCACAACATCAATCTTCTCAGATCTATTTTGTCGTTTTCCAGATTTTATTTATTAGCAGGCAAAAACACCTCATGAGTTGTCCTTGTAACTTTTAAGCATTTAATGATAAACTGATTTGAAGGACGGATTTTGTACAGTGTGCTTCTGCTATTTATTTTCAACTATTTTGTACATTGTGCGCACTTCCTTCCCCTTAAATTGTTCCATCAATGTTATTCAATAAGTGATTTGAGGATCAGATAGAAAGTCTGAAAAATCGGGATCGAGCTATCATGCATTTACCTATATTGCATCGGTTCAGTCCAGTTTCAAAATATTTGTTCCAACAACAAATCTTCAAAACCCATTTTTTTGAAAGGATGATGGATGAAAAATTGTCTCCAATTCATCGTATACCTTTTGATCATGTAGGGTGCTCGAAAATGGTCGAAATAGTGAAATAGTGTAGCCCTTGGAAAGTCTTCTAAAGAAGAAAAAACTTTATTCGATACTATGGATCAATATTATCAGAACCGAACCGGTGGTCGAACCGGCCAACCTTGGGGACCGGAACTGGACAAAAACCGGGAAACAAACCGGATCGAAAAACCGGTTGAGCAAAAATACATAAAACATTCATATTTTCAAAAAATGCATATATATCCATGTGCATCCATGTGAATTCAAACCATTATACACAAATATGTCAAGTTTCTCATGTATATAGCAAGTAAGAGCGTATAAAACCAAATTAACATCGATTGCAAATACCTAACTAAAGAAAAGTACATCAACAAAGAGGTTATAAATGGCCTCTAAAGTCAAAATATAAGCATATGACTACAGTCTAGACTCTAGAATCTACAATCTAATGATTCTAATCATATATCAAAATTTTCTAAGTCTGCATGCTCAGACTTAGAGTCATCGTCTACATCCTCAACATGAGCATGGCTTGACGCCCCCAGGCCTAAAGGCACTTGTCTAACTACAACATCCATGTTCACATCCTCTTGTTGTGGAAGAGGGCCCAAGTCCATCCACAATTAAGTGTGATTGATATGGAGGGTGGGAGCCTCCTTTTATAACATTAGAAGGGTCGTGGGTCAATTAAACAACTCACACGTGAACCCTATTTTTTTATTTTATTGAAAGAATTTGAAATTAGCTGTTTTTGGGGGTTGTTGGCATTTTTGTACAGAACCGGTCGGTTTGGAGAAAACCGGGTGGTTTTTTACGGAACCAGTCGGCTCATCCTTGAAACCGGCCAATTTCGTATGGAACCGACCAAAACTGGTTTGAGTGTGTGATTTGACTCGGTGAAGCTTGCAAATCGATCCAACCGGGGTTTTTTTTAACAACCGGTTGGGTTCTGATAACATTGCTATGGATGACTGGCAACGGAGAGACCATTTCGTTTTTGTGGGTTAGTTCGGCCTATTGCTCTTTCCTTGTGCTTATTTTGCCTTAGTTGG
Organism: Pseudotsuga menziesii; assembly: GCA_001517045.1. NCBI lineage: Eukaryota > Viridiplantae > Streptophyta > Pinopsida > Pinales > Pinaceae > Pseudotsuga > Pseudotsuga menziesii. The sequence continues at coordinate 137,069 of LPNX010466993.1, read as the reverse complement.
ATGGTTCACGGGTACAACCTTTGTGACTTCATGGTATACTCACAGATTGGCCAGTTCCTATCTGGAAGGTTGTAATTTCCTAACTGATGCGGTTTCTACTCCTGCTAATAGTTTAGAACATTCTCTATTGCTATTGTGGGATCCCAAAGCACAAAAAGATTTTACTTGTTGGTGTCAATAAAGTGGTCTATGGACCTTCATTGCTCTTCATGGTGCTTTCGGTCTAATAGGTTTCATGTTACGTCAATTTGAACTTGCTCGATCTGTACAATTGCGACCTTAAAATGCAATTGCATTCTCTGGTCCAATTGTTGTCTTTGTTTCTATATTTTTTATCTATCCATTGGGCTAGTTCGGTTGTTTTTTCGAACCTAATTTTGGTGTAGCGGCTATTTTTTGATGTATCCTCTTCTTTCAAGGTTTTCATAATTGGACCTTGAATCCATTTCATATTATGGGAGTTGTCGAAGTATTAGGTGTTCCTCTTCTATGTGCTATTCATTGTGCTACCGCGGAAAATACTTTATTTCAAGATGGTGATGGTGCAAATACGTTTTGTGCTTTTAACCCAACTCAAGAGGAAGAGACTTATTATTCCATGGTCACTGCTACCGATTCTGATCCCAGATTTTTGGGGTTGCTTTTTCCAATAAACGTTGGTTGCATTTCTTCATGTTATTTGTGCCAGTGACCTATTTATGGATGAGTGCCATTGGAGTAGTTGGTCTAGCTCTAAACTTACGTGCCTATAATTTTGTTTCCCAACAGATCCGTGCAGCAGAAGATCCTGAATTTGAGACTTTCTACACAAAAAATATTCTCCTGAATGAAGGTATTCGTTCTTGGATGGCAGCTCAAGATCAGCCTCATGAAAACCTTATATTCCCTGAGGAGGTCCTACCCCATGGAAACTCTCTTTAATGCAACCATAGCTTTAGTTGTTCGTGATCAAGAAACCACCGGTTTCGCTTGGTGGGTCAGTAATGCCCGACTCATCAATTTGTCTGGTAAATTGCTTGGGGCTCACGTGGCTTATGTCGGATTAATTGTATTATGGGCCGAAGCAATGAATCTCTTCAAAGTGGCTCATTTCCTACCGAAAAATCCTATGTATGAACAAGGATTGATTTTACTTCCTTATCTAGCTACTCTAGGATGGGGAGTCGGTCCTGGTGGAGAAATCATGGACACTTTTCCATATTTTGTATCTAGGGTACTTCACTTAATTTCTTCTGGGATTTTAGGTTTTGGTGGTAATTATCATGCACTCATAGGACCCGAAACTTTAGAATAATATTTTACATTCTTTGGCTATGTATGGAAAGATAGAAACAAAATGACCACAATTTTGGGTAATCACCTACTTGCTAGGTGTTGGTGCTTTTCTTCCAATGCTTAAGGCTTTGTATTTTGGAGGTGTATATGATACTTGGGCTCCCGACGATGGAGATGTAAGAAAAATTACGAACCCGACTCTTAACCTAAGGTACTATACTTGGTTATTTACTGAAATCTCCTTTAGGAGGAGAAGGATCGATCGTTAGTGTGGAAAATCTAGATGATGTAATTGGAGGACATGTATGGTTAGGTTCCATTTGTATCTTTGGTAGTATTTGGCATATCTTAACCAAACCTTTTGCATGGTCTCATCGTACATTCGTATGGTCCAGAGAAGCTTATTTGTCCTATAGTTTAGCGGCTCTATCTGTCTTTGGTTTTATTGCTTGTTGTTTCGTTTGGTTCAACAATACAGCATTTCCCAGTGAATTCTATGGGCCCACCAGCCCAAAAGCCTCTCAAGCTCAAGCATTTACTTTTCTAGTTCGAGACCAATGTCTTGGAGCTAGTGTGGGGTCTGCCCAAAGACCTACTGGTTTTTAGGTAAATACCTTATGTGTTCTCAGACTCGAGAAATTATCTTTGGGGGGGAAACGATGTGTTTTTGGGATCTTCGTTCTCCCTGGTTGGAACCGCTAAGGGGCCCTAACGGTTTGGACCTCAGCAAGTTGAGAAAAGACATACAACCTTGGCAAGAACGACATTCAACAGATAATAAGACTCATGCTCCTTTAGGTTCTTCAAATTTTGTGGGTGGTGTAGCTGTCGAAATCAATGCGGTGATTAATGTCTCTCCCTAAAGTTGGTTAGCCGCCTCCAATTTCGTTCTAGGATTTTTCTTCTTCGTGGGTCATTTGTGGCATGGGGGGAGGGCTGGTGCAATTGCAGCAAGATTTGAGAAAGGAATTGATCGTGATTTTGAACTTGTCCTTTCAATGACTCCTCTCAACTGAAACAAGAGATCAAACAAAATGGAAGAGAAATCGATTCAATTTCATTACCTCCCATATCGACTCGATAGGAGTCTTTGAAAATACTATCTTTCCAACTGGATCCTTGTAGCTCGGTTGGATATAGCCAATCTATTCTCTCTTTTTTTGTACTGAACTGAACTAATAAATGTGATTGTTGAAAAAACAAAAGGAGAGAGAGGGATTCAAACCCTCAATAGTTTTTTTACTATACCGGTTTTCAAGACCATAGCCATCAACCACTCGACCATCTCTCTCGGGGACTTCTATTCTACCTAATACCTAACTATAAACATAAGGTCAGGCCGATACCAACCATACCAGTGACATATGATGATTTTTTAATGATTATCTGGAATGGAAAAAAGAAGCAAATTTCTCTCTCCTCTCACACTCAAATATAAAATTGAAAAATTTTGGCTCGATGAATTTATGGTTAAATCCTTTCCATAGTGCATTTGATCAAAATTGAAAATTGAGGATCGGATGGTATAGTCTATTCAATTTGTTGGGGGATTGTAAGATCAGAAGCATGACTATTGCTTTCCAATCGACTGTGTTAGCATTAATTGCTATTTCATTTTACCAATGATTGGTGTACCTGTTGCATTTGCCTCTCCCGATAGTTGGTCAAGTAGCAAAAATGTTGTATTTTCGGGTGTATCATTATGGATCGGATTAGTCCTTTTTGTAGGCATCCTTAACTCTTTCATACATCAGATATGTTCTAGATGTTTTAGGCTCAAAGCCCCCCCCGAAGGGGTTTTCCGTAATTGAATAAATAATTGGATCATTAAGAAATGGTATCTACTTACGAATGGATTGAACATATATATATTCAGAATGAATAAAATGTGGGTATGGTTGAATGGTAAAATTTTGCCTTGCCAGGGAGAAGATGCAGGTTCGATCCCCGCTACCCGCCCGTCACATGAAATATGAAAATGAATAGTTCATGTATTGATCGTATCTTTCCCTCACTTTTCATTCAATTATAAAGTAATGATTTATAGAGTAATCATTTATCAAATGAGGGAGTAATACTTTCCGGACCAAAATACTTCTTATGTTTTGGTCTAGCGGAGAGGTTATGGGCCTTGCGAGTTACCAAACCACTCTACTCCACACCATTGATTGATATCATAAACATAATGTGTAAACTAAACAATCCTGGGATATACTCCTTATCCCATACAGGGATAGGGGTACTTCTCTTGTATCACAATAAACTTCAATAACTTTTTTCATTTTCCTATCAACTTTATTTTGTTATCTCAGTCAATAAACATGCGTGGGCCATCTCACGAAGTATGGGTCCAAACAATCCAAAGTCTCGATAGTTGGCTCTATGTCTTCCAATCGAAGAACAACGTTGATGGAGACATGTAGGTGCACTATTACGTGGTGAAGATTGCAATTTTCTATGCATTTCCCATTTGTCATCCAATGATGAAACTTTGCCTTCTTCCTCCAAAGATTGACGAATCAAATAATATTTCCATTCCAGTGCTTCTCTTCTTCTCTCTCTGAATGAGACTCTTTCTCGCCATAATAGTTCAGTCAACACTATTACCTACCAGGAATCAAAATATAAATCAGATTTTAGATGGAGAAATATTACGTTGATTACTTTTTCTTTGTGGGGTATTGTCATTGATACAATAATATCCCATTCACTGATGAAATTGATGAAGAATAATTACGAAATTTACCTAATGTAGAGACAATTAAAAAAGTTGCATAAGTGAATATATAACCTATAGAAAAGTGAGCTAATCCAACTAATTGTGCTTGAACAACGGAAAGAGCTACTAGCTTGTCCCTCCATCGAACTAAATTATCCAAAGGTGTGTGTTCATGGGCTCATGCAAGAATTTCGATCAGTTCCAGCCAATATCTGCGCCAGGAAATCAAGAACATAAATCCAGTGGCCCAAACAGGATGCCTGAATAAGAACATCCACGCCCAAGCAGATAAATTGTTCATACCGCAAGGATTGTATCCATTAATAAGTTGTGAAGAATTTAGCCATAGATAATCCCTTAACCATCCCATTAATTAAGTGGAAGACTCATTAAATTGCACTACATTACCCTGCCATAACGTTATATGCTTCCAATGCCAATGGAAAGTCACCCATCCAATAGTATTCCACATCCAGAAAACTGCTAAATAAAAACCATCCTAGGCCGAGATATCGCAGGTACCACCCCGTCCCGGACCATCGCAAGGAAAACTATATCAAAATTATTTCTTATCTGGCATTTAGCTTGGAACGATGCGCATCCAAAGCACCTTTAACTAGGATTAATGTAGTTGTATGCAAACCTAGAGCAATAGCATGATGAACCAAAAAGTATCCAGGACCGATTGTTAAGAACAATGAATTATTATTATCATTAATAGCATTCAACCAACCGGGTAACCATATGCTTTTACCTGCATCGTATGCTGGACCAATTGTTGAAGATAGGAGTACATCGAAACCATATATATAAGATTTTACCAAGAGCAAATTGTATTCACTGAGCAAATATGGGCTCGATCAAGATATGTTTGTCTGGAGTACCGAAAGCAAGCATAACATCATTATGAACATAAAGTCCCAAGGTATGGAAACCTAAACATAAACTAACCCAACTAAGATGAGATATTATACCTTCCTTTTGCTCCAACATTTTCGCCAATACATTATCCTTATTTTGTTTCAGATTATAATCCCTAATGAGGAATATAGCTCCATGAGCAAAGGTTCCTGTCATAATGAACCCAACAATGTATTGATGATGAGTATATAATGCAACTTGGGTGGTGAAGTCTTGTGTTATGAATGCATAAGCGAGTGAATAATACATGGGTTGAGCTGCCAAGGAAGTGATAACCCCCAAAGAAGCTAAAGCAAGACCCAATTGAAAATGAAGAGAATTATTGATTGTGTTAGAAAGAACCTTATGTGCGCGTCCTAATAGGCCTCTTGGAAGAACATGTGCCTCCAAAATATCTTCCATAGTGTGACCAGTAATTGAAAAAACAAATGAAATAACTAAATGATGATGAGCGATATCAATCAGCAATAAACTTTGAGTTTGTGGATGAAATCCTCCAAGAAGAGTTAGAATAGCAGTTCATGCCCCTCTTTAGGTACCAAATAAGTGACTACTGGAATCAGTATCTTGAGCATAAAGATTCTACCGACCTTTGAAAAGCGGTCCTGAACCTTGGGGATGCGGTAATACATTCAAAAAATTATCCCATCTGACGTGCTCTCCCCTTGATTTAGGAAGAGTGACATGAACTAAATGCCATGTCCAAGCTAGAGAACTGACTCCGAAGAGTTCTGACAAATGATGATTGAGACGAGATTCGGCAGTTTTGAACCATGAGACACTTGGTCTCTATTTAGGTTGTAGAGGTAACCTACCCGCTATTAAAAAGATGGCAGAAAGAAATAGCAAGAAAAGAGCTCCAGCATAAATATCTTTGTTAGTGCGTAAGCCGATTGTATCCCACCACTGATAAACAGTAGAATAAGCAATATTGACTGAACTAGGAGCACCTCCTCGAGTAAAGGCTTCTATAGCTAGTTACCAAAATGAGGATTGCAAATTGCATGAGCAATGGGTCTTGATTCTTACATGTAAGGGATTGCGTACCCATGCTTCAAAATTGCCTTGCCAAACCACATGGAACAAATTACTAGAGGTCCACAGAAATATTATTGCCAACTGGCCAAAGTGGGAAGCAAAATTTTTATGATAAAGGCGTTCTTCGGTAATATCATCATGTCTCTCGAAGTCATGTGCGGTCACAATACCGAACCAAATACGACGAGTAGTAGGGTCCTGGGCCAAGCCTTGGCTGAAATTTGGAAATCTTGATGCCATAATGCTTTTCAAATCCTCCTAACCATTATCCTACTGCATTAATTCTTGCCAGGAAGAATGCCCATGTTGTGAGGATTCCACCCATAAGGTAATGAGCTACTCCTACAACACATCCTTGTACAATGCTCAAGGCTCTGGGCTAGATAGCAAGAGCAACGTACAATTTGTTATGGGCCCAAACAATAGATTCAATGAGTTCTTGCCAATACCCACGACTGCTGAATAAGAACATTAAACTAAAGGCCCAAACAAAATGAGCACCTAAAAATAAAAGACCATATGCAGATAATGAAGAACCATAAGATTGGATCACTTGAGTGGCTTATGCCCATAGAAAGTCATAGAGCCACCCATTGATCGTAATGGAACTCTGTGCAAAGTTTCCTCCCGTGATATGAGTTACCACTCCCTGATCACTTATACTACCTCAAACATCGGACTGCATTTTCCAACTGAAATGGGATATTACTACCGAAATTGCATTGTACATCCAGAGTAAACCAAGGAAAACATGATCCCAGGCAGATACTTGACATGTTCCTCCTCTCCCAGGTCCATCACAAGGATAGCGGAAACCAAGATTCACTTTATCAGGTATTAAACGAGAGCTACGGGCAAATAGAACACATTTAAGTAGGATTAAAACAGACACATGGATAGTAAATGCATGAATGTGATGTACCAAAAAATCCTTGGTTCCTAATGGAATAGGTAACAAAGCTACTTTGGAACCTACTGTCACCGAATCACCACCTCTCCAAGCTAAGCAGGTACTCGTTGTTGCACCAGGAGCTATTGAACCAGGTGCTAAAGCATGAGTGTTTTGTATCCATTGAGCAAAGATAGGTTGTAATTGTATTATAGTATCTAAGAACATATCTTGAGGATGTCCCGGAGCGCTCATAGTATCATTATGAATATACAAACCAAAACTATAAAAGCCTAAGGATATAGATACCTAGTTGAGGTGTGATACAATTGCATCACGATGTCTCAGAACGTTATCTAATAAATTGTTGTATTGAGTAGTTGGGTCGTAGTCTCTTACCATAAAAATCGTTGCATGCGCAACAGCGCCAACTATGATAAACCCATCAATCCACATATGATGTGTGAACAAAGAGAGTTGGGTACTGTACTCAATAGCTAGGTATGGATAGGGTGGCATCGCATACATGTGGTGAGCTACAACAATAGTCAAAGATCCTAAAATAGCTAGGTTAATAGCTAATTGAGCATTCCATGAAGTAGTTAAGATCTCGTAAACACCTTTATGGCCCTCCCCTGTAAATGGACCTTTATGAGCTTCTAAAATGTCCTTGAGGTTATGGCCAATGATCCAATTGGTCTTATACATATGAACGACTATCAGGAAAAGAACTACAATAGCCAAATGATGATGCACAGTATCGGTCAGCCACAGACCCCCTGTTACTGAATTTAATCCTCCACGAAAACTCAAAAAGTCTAAATATTTCGACCAATTCAGGGTGAAGAATGGGGTCAATCCCTTAGCAAAACTGGGATAAAGTTGAGCCAAAAGATCACGATTCAAAATAAATTCATGAGGAAGTGGTATCTCTTTCGGATCCACTCCAGCATCTAGAAGTTGATTAATGGGTAGGGAGACGTGTACTTGGTATCCTGCCCAAGATAGAGACTCGAGTCCTAGTAACCGTGTTAAATGATGGTTCAACATGGATTCTACATCTTGGAAACAAGACGATTTTGGGGCAGCTTTGTGATAATGGAACCATCCAGCAAAAAGCATTAACGTTGCAAAGATCAATGCACCAATTGCAGTGGAGTAAAGTTGCAATTCACTGGTTATTCCAAATGCTCACCAAATCTGGAAGGACCCAGACGTTATTTGTATCCTCGAAAACCTCCACCTACATGCCCATTTAATATTTCTTAACCTACTATTGGCCAAACTACTTGAGCACTGGGTATAATGTGAGTGGGATCACCCAGCCATGCTTCATAACTGGAGAAACGAGCACCATGATAGTACATCCCACTTACCCAAATATAACGATGGCTAGTTGACCAAAATGAGCGCTAAATACTTTGCGAGAAATCTCTTCCAAATCATCAGTATGCCTATCAAAATCGTGAGCATCAACTTGTAAGTTACAAATCCAAGTGGCAGTATCAAGGCCTTTAGCTAGCGTCTTTGAGAAATGACCAGGTTTGGCCCATTTCTCAAAAGAGGTTTTTACAGGATCCCTCTCCACTACGACCTTTACTTCTGGCTCTAGTGAACGAATGATCATTGAATTCTCCTCTTTCCGGATGGGACATAAATAAGAAGAAACATGCCAATAGGAATTAGTTAACTTCCGAGAGATATATCTCAACTCGTTTCTCCCCTTAGTTTCTAGTTTATGACTGGAGCAACTATGATACGGGAGTCGATCTAAGGCAGGTGTTCATTTTTATTATGACATATTTTTTAGGTGCTTAAGGGATTGTGGGTTGTTACGATTCATAAACATACTTTCTAGTGCGATGTAAAAAGCATTTTTTTTTCCAAAAGAAAAAAGCGTATAGATGTAAAAAGCATTTACCGGTGATTATTACAATGTTTCTAGATGGATAAATATATATCTATATATTTATCCGCATATTATTACTCCTCCATATCAAAGACCATCCATTATAAATCTTTATTAATGCATCATTAATGAAAGACATATCCGGATGGATTTTACACCTATTAAAAAGATCCATTAACAATTCAAAACCAGAAAAGGTATTCTTTGTTAAATTGTCAATATATTCCTATGAGATGCCAACTGAATTGAATCGAATTTTGGGAAATATTTTGGAATAATTCCATTGATTTCAAGAAAATCAAATATTAAATAATTCAAACGATTTCCCAATAATAGAAATTATCATTCTCCAAAGCGTCATGTAATCTTTAACCAATTTTGTGCTTCGATGTAATTTCCTAGAGCAAGTGCTATAGCTTGTTCCCAATACTCAGCAGCCTGATCAAACCAAGCCTCCGCAGTTTCAAGATCTCCTTTTCAAATGGCTTTTTCTCCTCAGTCAGGATACGTCCACTTGGAAAAATTTTCTTCCCTCATAACCGCACTTCAGAGTTTCCCACCTCATATGACCCAATCAACTATTCTTTAGTCCTTAACCCAAATTTCAAAATATTCTTGGATTGGAGATGATTCATTCGGAGTTCATATTAACCAAAGGAGCAAAAAAAGTAAATGACATGAGTTTCTAATTTCACTTCCAATCAATTAAATGATCAGGTTCTATCTTTTCTCCTACCCTCAAAAAGTGAAGTATAGGAAGAGATATACTTAAAATTGATCGTCCAAATAAAAGTCTTTTTGCAAGGTAACTATCTCAGTTCCATATGGAAATTTTGAAGAGTATTTTCCGTCTAGAGTATTTCACATCTTTAGGATTTGATGCTACACCGTTGCTCAATAGCTTAGTAGATTGACTCTATTACATAAGTTGATTCCTTATTCTTGTCAATGAGCAGATTTGATCGTATCAGCCCGCCTGAACCATCTTACTATAATTGATCTTTATGGTGCTTCCATCACCAATTTAACTTTTTATCCATGGAATATTTAGGCTCTATCTATCTATTCATATTTATTTTCAACTATATGTGTGATTGTCGCTGCAAGTTAGGATATATTGATTTTTGTGGTTGAATAAAAGTTCAGATCTAATTTCTTTAATTAATAGAAACATGGGACAGCAGTTACCTAGTGCCTAAGAATCTTACATAAGTCAAATCCAACTATAATGGTACAACGACCTAATAAAAAACAATTTATGCAACAATGAAAAATATGGGAAAGAGCATAATGTAGACATCACCTATACCCTCCTCGAAATGTGGGATGTGCCTGAGAGTTTCCCATGGATTTAATTCAAAAGAAATTAATAATAAAAAATAAAAATAAAAAATTGGATATGCATTCATAACAAGTTAATCAATTGGATTGATTGGAAGAGCGAACGAGGGAGAGACACACAGCAACAATCATGTTGGTGTTCGCAGGAAGTTTGATTAGGGTGGGGGTCGTAATGCCCCGCTAGAGCACATGGAAACGACGCAGCCCAGGCGCCAGATGACCGAGGGCAGGGATGGAGTAGATGATACAGGGGAAGCGAGTCAGGCAGAGAAAGGATCTAGTAGGAGGACAGGCCTAGGCAGCTGCCTCCCAAAAACCCAAACTATTTTGGCTATACAAATCAGATCTGGTAAGATAAGAGAGAAGGTAGAACTATGGAAGGAGAAATCCCTCATCGAAAAATTTGTTGGGATTTGGCCAAGAGAGACAGATATAGTCCGATGGGTAAAGAGTAACTCGAACCCTAAAGGGCACTATGATCTTCATCTAGGATCCAAAGGTTTCTTTACTATTATCTTTTTCAACTAGGAAGACCGTGATAGGGTTTTTGAGGGAGGGCCCTATTTCTTCTTTTCAATTGAACTTTACCTTAGACCGTGGAAAGAAATGTTTAACCCAGAGACGGAGGATATGAAGGTTGCCCCGGTTTGGATTCGGTTGTTCTCCCTTCCATGCGAGTATTGGGACTTGGAAATCTACAAGACATTGGTAATACGATTGGAGAATTTGTAAAGATAGCGGAGCAGACAAAATAGCAGAGGTATAGGGATTTTGCCCGCATCTGTGTCTATATGGATCTATCGAAAGACCTGCTTGAAGCTATCAGCCTAAATTGGGATGACGAGGAGTGGGTGCAGCCGATCAACTATGAGCAGATTCCATTTAGATGCAAACAGTGTCATGAATATGGACACTTCGGTCAGAACTGCCCATAATTGAACCAACGGCCTCCCATGATCAAGCAGCTCCAGGGAAGAGAAAAGGATAGGGAAGGGTTTGTTCAAGTCCGAAGTAGAAAGAAGAATAGAATGGTGGGGCAGCAGAAACCAGTGAAGGAGAATCAAGAAAAAGGGGTAACTAGTAACAACCATTTCCAAATCTTGGAGGATAAAGGGGAGGAGAAAGAGGAAGGGAGGAATAGGGTAGAATTTCAGGAGAAGACAAATGAAGGAAATGAAATGGAATTAGGTAACGGGAAGGCGGAAGAGGACCAAATCGAGGCCATGGAAGAGGACGGAGCGAAAGATATGGAACTGGGAGAGATGGATTTGGATGAGATTGAGAAAGAATGTGATAAGAAGGGGAGGGGGTGGGTTTTTAGGAGACAACTGGAACTACTCCAAGAGGCGATTATCAAGACCAAAGCTCGCCAACAACTGGGGATAACAATGGATCCTCAAAAAGGGAGTAAAAGAAAGTTACCAGAGGAAGATATGAAAAGAAGAAGAAAGACGAATAATCAAAGGATAACAGAGATAGGGGTCAAACTTATTCAATCTAGCCAGTATCCGACAATAGTGGAGGCATTCTCTAAAGTAAATAGAGTTAGCCAATGAAGATAGTGTCCTGGAACATACGGGGATGCAATCATCCCAGGAAAATAAAAACCTTAGCAAGGAAAGTCAAATAGGAAAAGCTAGATGTTCTCTTTCTACAAGAAACAAAAAGCAAATCAGAAACAATGGAGAAGTTAGGACAGAATATTTGGAGGGGAAGTAGGGTTATGGCGATGGATACCTCAGGAATGGCTCGAAGTTTAGTCGTTCTATGGCAACCAGACTCCATATGTCTATCAGATTGGAGGGCCAATTATTTCTCAATGATTACCAGCTTCACCATCCTAGATACTGGGGTTAAAGGGTACACTGGTGAATGTTTATGGGCAAAGCACCTTTCCTCAAAAACCAACGTTTTTAAATTTTCTGACCTGGATGAAAGATCAAGTAGGCGAAGGATCATGGATAATAAGTGGGGACTTTAACCTGGTAACTTCTCTCCGTGAAAAAAAGGGGGGAAGGTCGGGTACATGAACCAGTACCGGGTACTTGGGTACTTCAATGGTACATACCCAGCCATACCCAAATCCAACCTCACATACCGAGTACTTCATGTATGAAAATAGGGTACTCGCGAGGATGTTGGTATGACGTACCACGTGTTTGGGTACACGGCCGGTACAGTCGTTGGACAATTTATCTTAGCTCATTGTTCGGGATGAGTCAATTTGCAAAGATTAAAGTTCAAAATTTTAAAAATTAAATAATAAAACACTAAAACACATGTTATGTGGGCCCTTGCCCCTTACCTAAACCAACGCAACACTGCATTTCTCACTGCTAGTGCACTGTGCTCACTACTCCAGCGACGACGTGACAGAGGACCTTAGTGATGCTAATGACATTGATCCTCAGGTTGTTGATGATATGGCTTGAGGAAGCCAAATCAACTATCTTGTTCATGTTCAACGTTTACTGTTTTGAACTTTCTTTTTCATGTCTAAAAATGCCTTTAGGCAAATTTTGGATGTAGTATGGCAATGAAGTTTGAACTCATGGTGTCATGGACATATAATATTTTATGTCGTTAATTGTATTAATATAACTCCAGTCTTCCAGTTGATATCTACTATGAGTCTATGTCATATGATTTATCAAATTTATTATTTTATGTTTCAAATTTTCAATGCAAATGTTCATATGAATCATTGAATTTAGAAATATCAAATATGCATGTATGATGTGAGTGTGAAATGTTTTATTTTTATAAATTTTAACACACACACGCGCACACATATATAAATATATATATATATGTGTGTGTGTGTGTGTGTGTGTGTGTACAGTACCTTCGACGTACCCAAGTGCCCTGTTTCAAAAAGTGGCAGCCCCATCCCCGTACCCACATTTCCTGGCAACTTAGCTAAGAAGCTTTCAGTGACTGTGTTACATAGTCCTCTTTTAGATATTAAGACTGGGAATGGCTGGTATACGTGGAATAACAAACAAGGAGGTACACACCTTTTGGCTTCTAGAATCGACAGATTCCTGGTCTCAGAGGATATCGCTAGAGGCACATGGGAGATGAGTGCCACTGTCCTTCCAACAACAGGCTATGACCATTGGCACATAAGCCTACAATGGGATTGGTCAAATGACATAATAAGAAATCCTTTCGGATTTGAACAGTTTTGGCTGGAGCACAAAGCATACTTTAAAGATTTGATCGAACAATGGTGGCAGGAATTGGTACCCCCTACGGGAACAAGGATGTATGTTACCAAGAAACCAAGTATGTTAGTTAAGTGAGATATAGCTAAAGCCTATGACAAACTAAATTGACAAAATATGAAGTATTTTGGAAGCCTTTGGTTTTGGAAGGGAATGGATAGAATGGATAATGAACCTGGTTTCCACTCCCTTCTTTTCTATTCTGCTGAATGGATCTCCTACTAGACTTTTGAATCCCTCCCGAGGAATTAGATAGGGTGATCCCATGTCCCATTTTCTCTTCATCTAAATGGCAGAAGGGCTTAGCAAGCTCTTCCAAGATCAATCGTCTATAGGAGAGATCCGTGTACTAAATCTCCACGAGGGAATGGATAAACAAACAAGTCAACATTTCGTGGATGACACTATGTTAATGGGGCACCCTTGAGTCCAAGAGGCCCGAGCTTTTAAGAAAAGTTTAATTCTTTTTGCTAAGGCTTCAGGGCTTGAAGTTAACTCTGACAAATTGTAGGTTTTTTTCTTCAATACAGACATGACTACCTAGAGAAATATAATTCGGATCCTTGGATTTTCCAAAGGATCGCTACCCTCTAAGTACCTGGGAGCTCCACTTACTGAAGGCACTATCAGGAAGGTTTCCTGGCAGGATCTGCTAGATAGACTTAGAAGTAGGCTAGCAAATTGGACTCTTCAACCTCTAAACCTCCCCAGTCGTTTGATTCTTGTCAAAGCAGTTCTCCAGGCAATGCTAGTATATCTTTTCTCTGCTCTCTCAGCTCCAAAGGTTGTTTTTAAGGAAATTCAGGGCCTCCAAAGAGATTTTCTATGGGGAGGAAGGGAAGAGAAGGCAAAATTTTCCCTGGTTAGATGGGACAAAGTATGTCGTCTCAAGGACAGGGGGGTCTAGGTATCAGGGACCCAAAGGTTATGAGTGAAATTCAAGGTTCTAAGATCTGGTGGAGATGGTGCAATTACACGACAAAACCATGTGCGAAATTGTGGCACGTGAAATATGCCCGAGACAAACCAACTAGTGATCTGATTAGATATAATGAGGAAAGGATGGGATCTCATATCTGGATGAAAGCTCAGTCTGTTAAAAAGCTCGCTCAAGACCATAGTTTCTGGGAAATACGTGATGGTGAACAAGCTAATTACTGGGATGACTCGTGGAATTACTGGGATGACTCGTGGAATCAGCCATCCCCAATTACTCGGATGGTCGATTTCGAGAATGAGGATTGGGCGCACAATTGTAGCCACTTTGCTAAATCAGATTATGAGAAAAGCAGACAAGTGGACGAAAGTGGGCAGGTAACTCATGGTGGTGATAGGAGGCAACTGGGGATCACAGTTGTTGTGTCAGACCACCAAGGATAATCATTTGGAAAATGACAAGTATCACTCTTCCCACTTCAGATATGGGTATACGAGGGTACGGGGTTAAGCATTTGAAGGAATGTAGGCAGGATTCGCACCAGCTTCCATATCGGGCAATTAAGATCCTTGTGATGTTAGTATCCGATATGAGTACGTCCATGGGAGAAGGAAGGTACTTGTCGGAGGAGCAGACCTGTAATAATAATTATGGCATTTTTGGCCTTATATCTGAGCGAAAGACAATGTATTTCAAACCGCATTCTTCGTTGTGTTGTTTTTTCTTCTTTAGTTGACGGAAAGTCTCCCTGCGAGTCATTAAGAGACCGGTTTGTGTTATCCCAACCGCCTGATCATGCGTGGTTCCTTTTGAAAATTTTAAGGATGGCTCCTAAGAGGCCTTTCAAGCCGTAATCTAGGATGGGCTCAGGATACTGTGGGCAGAGTGGAAAAAGGAAAGATGGTGAGAGGGCAGGGGGGAATTCGGGGTCGAGTCACGAGAGCCCAAACCCAAGCCTGAGCTGCGGCCACCTTCTTTCGGGACCGTATTCCACTTGTGGTTCGAGATGAAATACACACTATCAAGAAGCAACTATGGGAAGAGGTGCAGACAATCCCCATTGAAGACACTCAAACGCAAGTAGAAGAGTGGGTTGTGGACCCTGGCACCACGACAGGAAGGGCCTTTGCTTATGATAGAATGATTATGGTTTATTAGGTAATGAAGAACCTAATGGCGCATGTGGCCATGAGTGTATTTGCTAAGAGTCAGGGGGACGAGGAACCAGTTCGAGCTTGGAAGTACCATAATATGGACAGTCGTCTGATGCACCGCAAAAATAGATTTGATTTCATCTAAGTTGGGCATTTCTTTCTACTCCCCTAGCATGGAGAGTGCGGAGACAGGCGACACCAA
This sequence comes from Pseudotsuga menziesii, assembly GCA_001517045.1. Classification (NCBI taxonomy): domain Eukaryota; kingdom Viridiplantae; phylum Streptophyta; class Pinopsida; order Pinales; family Pinaceae; genus Pseudotsuga; species Pseudotsuga menziesii. Next base: position 121,457 of record LPNX010466993.1, on the reverse strand, counting down.
CAAAAGGAAGAGTCAGAGCAGAGACCTAGAGCAAGGGGAGGCCAAGGAGATGAAGCTGACAACCGTGGATGGAACAAGTGTGGAGGACCGTTACCAAAACCTGGTTTGAGTTTCAGTAGCTAGTGTCTTTGCATGATTAAGTTCTAGTTTCTTTTATATAGCGGTGAAGTAGCAATAGTAATAGGATATAGTAGCAATTGGAAAAGGATGTATATTTTTGGAATCCCTTCCAGAGCAGACTGGTATTATTTAGTATATTTGTATTACCATAACTGGCTGATGATTCTGAGACTCTAAAAGAGCATTATGTATTTGGTTTTTTAAGAAGTAATAGTCTTTTTATTTACAATAAAAAACAAGTTAATCAATTCAAGTGAAACTATTTTTATGTATAGTTATAAGGTTGGAGAAAATTCAAATTATACATCATCATAGCACACATAAAATAAGAGAATAAAATAAAATAAACTATGTAAAAGACAAAACATGCCCGATGATGGTAACTAAAGCTCTAGGATTTATTGCCCACAAAATTAAAAAGGGGCTCATTAAGACGATTCCTCTCCCTAACCCTAAAGATAGGCAACTTGTTAATGGTCACTTCACAAATAACACCTTCATCACCAGCCTTAAGGAGAATGAATTGAAGAATAATCATAATACTTTGGAGTCTAAACTTTTTTTATAATGTATGGGTCCAAAATTCAATGGGCCAAGACCGATGCTACAAGCAAGCTCCCCAACATATCACTCAATGGTTGTCCTGGATCCAACTTTCTAGGCATTCTGTTTTTGTGTTCCAAGCATTGCCAAAAGAAATTGTGGGAAATGGTTATCTTGATGGTGGAAAAAGGGAAGCAAAATGGATGTCTAATCCTTAAACCTTGGTTGTCGAGTTGCAAATTTGCACTAAGATTTGGGTTGCAACTATTGTTTACTACTACAATTAGGTTCCCTCGGCTACCAAAGAATTGAAAAATATTTCCATAGCTTTCTTTTGGGAAAATAATTAAGATGTTAAGTTCTTTCATAGAGTTAATTAGAACCTTTCTTACACACTCAAGGATTGCGGAGTAATGGCGATCATCAAGGCAGCCATTCAAGCCCATATCCAAGCATGTTGGATTTTTAGTACCTCGTAAAGTGCAAAGAAGGTACTCCAATTGATATTCCATACAACGACCTTAATAACAGTAGCATAGTATGCCCTCCTTCAACAAATCTATACAACAGTGAATGAGGGCATGAGGGCATTTATGGATGAGAGAGGGGGGGGGGCACATGCATGCACCATCATCAACTCAAGACCAATTTGGATGTCATTTCATATTTAGCAGTTCAATTCTATTTTCAAGTTTTGCTTTATTTAGTAATTGCAGGCATGGTTAGTTAGGTAACTTTTCATGTGGGAAGGTTCCAAGCCTAGATGGGCTACAAATCCCTAGAAGAGATAGATTCATGCATGGATAGTTGCACTCTCTTCTCATGGGCACACTTTCCTTGGAATATATCTTTCATGGAAGTTGAGGGCACTAATCTCAAGCCTAAGAATAGATATAAGGTTTAGGTTTGTTTTAGTTAAGGCACTAAAGTGTCTGTCCAGATTCATTGTAGCTTCTTTCTACTCTATATAGTAGAAGATCATGGTATAGGCTTATTGAATATTCATTTAGTTTTTCAGAGTAGGAAGCAATGGGTGAAAAGTAGAGTTTGAAAAAAAAAAAGCTATCTGTTTTTGTTAAAAAAAAAAGAGTTTGAAGCTTTCAATGTAATCCATGTTTTTAAGAGTAAAAACAATAATGTGATTTGAGTTTCAGATCTATGTACTTGCTACTACTTTCTTCAGCTTGATGTGTTTCAGTTCCTAGTAAAAATCAAATTGCAGCTTCCAAACAAAGTTGTGTTTTATGTTTTCCTAAGTAGCTAGGTTATAAATTAAACTAAGTTTGTTACCATGTGATTAAGAATTTTAACATGGTATCATGATGATGTATCCAAAATCTTCTTCACTTCCGTGTATGGAAAAATCAACCTTGAAGGAAAGAGTTGTTCAAGGGTTTCGGTGGGCAGTATGTCCAAGCTTTAGTGGCTAAGGCAAATCTATGCCAATGATCATTGCATGGACTTGAGAAGGGTTGTGGGGTAAGGAACCCTAGTTGATCCAATTAGTAGAGATTGAAACTTGTTCAGTGGAGTTGCAATAATGGCTACTCCTTGTATCTAAAAGAGTCACCTATTAGAGAGTGCCTCCAACTTTGTGTCATCGAAGTGCAAACTGCAAAACCTCCTCGAAACAGTGGACCTTTGGTACCTTGTAGAGGAGGAGGTTAAACATCCTACAAATCCCAAAGATCTGACATAGTACAACTAGAATGAATAAATGGGAAGTGAATCCTATTGGGTCCAATGAAGGATCATATGATTGCTCATGTCAATGGGAAGAGCACTGCCAAGTACCTGAGTGCAAACGTATCCAAAGAGATGCTCTTAAGGAACAAGCTCACCATAACCTAGGTGTACAAAACATATACAATAGCTAGCTACTTAATGAAGCTAGCAAAGTTAAGAGATTAGTAGGTGACGAAGTTAAAGCTGACAAGTTGGTTTGAACTCCTCTAAATGGTTGGAATTCATCTTGTCACAACTTTTTCCAGGCTATCTGTGGGTTACATGATTTCAAGTAGTTGTGGGATGTTTTCATTAGAGAGGAGATGAAGACTATAGCAAGTCTTAACTACTAACAAATATAAGGATGATGGACCAAACCTATCCCTCACTGATAAGGTGAGGAGAGGAGGTAGGAAATGAGGATTTGATTGCAATTGATGGGAGTATGGAAGAGTACCAAAATAAGGTTGTTACAAAAAGATTTTCTTAGCAAGAGGTAGCAAACCTTTATCAGACTCTTACTTAAGTTGTAGGAGAACTCTCCTAAGAAGAGGGAGTTGCCCTAGATCAACCAATGCATGCACCATCAATTTTGGATTTCAATATCAATTAGATTGTACTCATACTGGGTTGTTTTAAGCTTAGTGTAAATTTGAATTCATTATTTGATATCTCTAACACCCTTGTCTTGGTAAACCCTGAATAGTTCATGATGTGGTGTGAGAAAATTTTAACCAGTGGAGATGGCATGAAGGACAAAGGAGGTTGGCATGCTATTAATGTAGTGTTCCATGTAGATGGTTTTAACCTAAAGATTCTAAACAGTGTTGAAAGCACAAAAGGAAGCAATTATCCAAATTCATGTTTCTTCAAGTTTGTTGATGGTCAACTATTTTACCAAGCCTCTAGCAAAGGAGAGATTCCAAATGTAGAGGGAGTATCTTGTGTTTTGAATTAATTCGACATTAGATGTTCTTTCATATTTAGTCGTTCAGTTCTATTTCTAAGTTTTGCTTTAGTTAGTAGCTACATGCAAAGTTGAGGAGAGAGATAGAGGGCACATGCATGCCAAAGCATGTACCATCATCAATTTAATTTGAGTTTAGATGTTTTTTCATATTTAGTCATTTAGTTCTATTTCTAAATTTTTTTTAGTTAGTTGTTGCATGCAAAGTTAGTTAGGGTACTTTGCAAGTGGGAATGTTCTAAGAATAAATGGGATGTAGATCCCTAGTAGAGGGAGATGAATGCATGCATGCATATTGGAACTCTCTTCTCGTGGGGGCACTTAGGAATAGATTGTTCATCCAAGTTGAGGGCACTAATACCAAGGCAAAGAAAAGATCTAGGATTTAGTTTATTTCAATTAAGGCATTGTTGTGCATGTGTCCAAATTCATCATACCTTCTTCCTAGTCTATAAAAAAACGGCTAGGTGTAGAGGCTTTATTCATTCGAGTAGGAAGCAATGGGTGAAGGGCAGAGTTTGAAGCTTTTAGTGTAATTCTTATGTTCAAGAGTAATTAACAATAATGTGATTTGAGTTTCAGATCTGTGTACTCGCTGCTACTTTCTTCAACTTGATATGTTTCAATTCCTAGTAACAATTAGATTGCAATTTTGATAGAGATTTAAGTAGGTAGGTTAGCATACAAACTAGGATTGTTACCATGCACTGAAGAATTTCAATAGCCTTAGAAGATGCATATATGAAAATATATTAGTTGGGGAATTCCTTTTGGCAAAAAGTCATGGCTAGGCTTGAATCTAGAAAATCTAAACCACAATCATGGTTAAAGTCAAAGTGCATTTTATTATGCAAAGCATCTCTAAGGCCTCCTATCAACTTTCCTAAATTGAAAAGGTAGAGGATTCAAATTAAGCATGTATTTATGAGCATTCAATTTGGTCGCCACCTATACCCTGACACAAAGGCAAAGACTCGGCATGTATTTATGAGCAAACAATTTGGTGGTCACCTATCCCCCAACACAAAGGCAAAGACTCTAGTCCAATTACCATGGTTTTCAACCCTGAGATTCTTCAAAAGTGGAAATAGAACTTATGCAACATATGGTTTTAGTCTTTTAGGTCAATGGAAGTCTTTTAGATCGAGACTTCAATCTAATGTTAATTGTTAGAAGCACTAGAATTGAAATGGGCTTCAAAAAATGTAAGCCAATGAATGGATATAGATGGTAGTGTTGCAAATATGTGCTAGATGCCCAACTTAATAAATTTGGAGGCTTAATTCTAAGCAGATTTCCTCACTCTCTTAACCTTGTAGTACGTTCAAACTGTTGGTGGAGTCAGAAGGACCTTTTTTGTGGCCCCTTACATTTGCTGGGCTACCGTAAAACATAGAGCACTTCCTCTTGGAACCCCTCAACCCCTGTGCCATTTTGTAGATTGCAAAAAAACTTTATGCATCTCTTCGAACCCCTCAACGCCTGTGCCCTTTTGTAGGTTGCCAAAAAGCTTTTGGTGAGGTTAATGCCTTGCAAATCACCCTTACCTCGCAGTTGTTATCCATGTGATTGTTATCCATGTGAGATTATTCATGTAAAAAATCACAGCAACACAAAAACCATGCATGTGAGAATTTAATAATTGTTTTGCATAGTAAACCACGTGCATAGACAGAGAAAGATTGACATTACTATTGCTATCGTTTAGGGCTTTGGGGAAGGGAGATTTTACTATTTCCAAACAAAAATAAATCCATTACCCAACTACAGCAACAATGAAAATAAAACAAAACAGAAATGGAGGAGAAATGATTTTCTTTAATCAAAATTATAAACTAAAGATGGATTCTAGAGCATCTTGGTAAACATTTATTCTAGTCCTTGTGTATTGTGAACTTTGTGTATTGTGAACTAATGATTAGATGGTAAGCAATTATATATATCTAATTTATACTAGAAAGTGAGCAAAATCTCTCTGATAATGGCTGCAAAGACCATTATAAAGGCTCTAAATATGGTACAGATGAAAAAGTCTGATACATATACCAACAGTAGCAATGCCAACAAATAGGTTACTGGGATCGTTAAAAATTATGGCAGAATTGTCGTATTTTTCTCAAACCCAAGAACAGTAAAATTCCGTACCGAATTACAACTACCCACTTGCACAGAATAATCAAACCTAAAACCCTTCTTGTAAGTCAGCAGAGCAAACAAATAAATAAAGAGCAGATAAAAAAGAATCAAACAGACCTAACTCATCTCTGCTCTCTGAGTAGTTTTTTATTTTCTCTACTATGTTTGTTGGCAAACGATAAAGAAAGACAAAAAGTAGTCTCTAAATCTAGCCGCCCCTCCCTTCAATGGTAATCTCTCTTATCCCAGCGAGTCCAATGCTCCATTCCCATTTTCATTTTCATATCACTCAATTGCCTTGCATCTCCTCACCATCTTCGTTTACTATAAAAGGTTTAAAATAATTTTAAAACAAGTCTAGGAAAGAGGAGCTTCAATCTCTACCACCTGAGTTATGTTTCTTTTGTTGTTCTTATTTTAGGCTCCGCTTCCCATTTTTTATGCCTGAACGATGAATGATATCAGAGAATCCATTTTCTAGTAAATTAATCAAACAGAATGATATCAGAGAATCAGAAAAAAAACCTAGTCAGCATGGATATTCCTCCTCATTGCATCTATACCTAGAAGGATACATGATTATCCTTTGGAATAATCTCAGATTTCTGGGGTAAATCCTCTAGATTATGACTTTGTAGCAAATGTGTGCCAACTCCATAATTGAACACCCTGCATAATCATTAAAGCGATAAGAATTTAATATATTTTGGTACATAACAAACCCAGGTTAAACTGTGCTTTTAACAAGCAAAATTGGAAAGAAACTTACTTACCCAGCTCCATCAAACAAAGGATTCCGACCTCTTAACAGGAAGAAATCCTAGGACACTCTCGTAGAAATCAATGGATTCTTTAACAGAATGTGGTCTGCATTTCACCATCTCTACCAAAACTTAAAAGGAATCCTTCAAAAAATGGCAGAATAAGAGCTATAGCTCAGAGCAGGATACACACAAATAATCAAGAAACGAATATATGCAAAGATGAACAAGGCACCTGATTCTGTTTCTTCTGCTGTTCTTATTTTAGGCTCCGCTTCCCATTTTTATGTTTCAAAGACGAATGATACCAGAGAATCCATATTCAAGTATATTAATCAAACAGAATGATATCAGAGAATTAGAAAAACCCTAGTCAACATGGATATTCCTCCGCAGTGCATCTATACCTGGAAGGATAAGTGATTATCGTTTGGAATAATCTCAGATTTCTGGTGTAAATGCTCTGAATTCTGACTTTATAGCAAATGTATTCCTACTCCATAAATGAACAGCCCGCATAATCATTAAAGCTATAAGAATTTGATATCTCTAGGTACATGACAAACCCAGGTTAAACTGTGCTTTTAACAGGCAGTATAGGAAAGATATTTACTTACCAAACTCCACCGAAATCAAACCATAAATGGAAAACTTCAAAAAAACTTAAATGGAAAGTTAGAGGATGCGGCCGCATTTCACCATCTCTACCAAAACTTAAATGTAAAACTTCAAAAAAAATGGCAGAATAAGGGCTATCTGCTTCCCATTTTTTATGCCTGAAGGACGAATCAAGGCACCCGAGTTCTGTTTCTTTTGTTGCTCTTTACGCCTGAAAGAGGGGAAAATGCAGGGTTTTCCTTTTTAGAACGTCGAGGGATTAAATCAAAGACGAGCGGGAACTTTATCAAAGACGAATTAAATGATAGACGATCGAGAACATTGAAAGGATTTTAAATCGAAAGAGAGCGAACGTTGAAAGGATTTTAAACCGAAAGACGAGTGAACAAGAACGATTCTAAGCAAAATGAAATAACCTTCTCGCTGTAGCTTTTTTTTTCCAAAGAAAAAATTCGTAAATATTTTATTCACATTCAAGAGATGGCCCTCAAGGTCCATTATACAAAATAAACCAACTAAGAAGTTGTCAATACAATCAGTTACTTGCCTCAGGAAGAGCGCAATAACCATTAACAATCATAATGTTACCAAATACTTATGAGCAGAAAAGAGTACAAATATGAACAGCCATGCATCAAAAGAAATAAGTCTGATCATAGCAGACTTTTTTCATCATTCATGATCACTCAGGTCAGATAAACTGTGAATCGAATGGTGATCACAAGCAAAAACAAAACCAGAGCAAAACTAGCTGGCTCAAATAGTCTCTAAAAGAATGAAAAATCAAAGCTGATCAATAATCAGCAACTAATAAATTGGCCAATCCCAGGCCATCCAAAGAAAAAATTTCATATCCATTTCATCACCAAAACAAAGAGGCCATCAGCCCGCATGTCATGCTCTTAGTATGTTTGCTTGATATCACCAGAAGTAAGATGAAGCATATTATTCTCAGCCAGAGCATCATATATCAAAGGTACCGTAATTCAGGAAATCCAGAAATTCCCAATCATAATAATCTCCAAAAAATATCCAGCAAGCACAGAATGCATGAAGCCCTCATCAAAACAGTCAAATTAACTGCATATCAAACATCTCACTGAACATATTAGAAAACCTGAAAAGTTTCTACAATTTCTGCCCCTCTCTGTTCACATGAAACCCAAGATCCTTCAAGAACGCTGCCACCTGCTTTAGCCAATGAATCTGCTTTAAAATTTCGTTCCCTATAAATGTGTTTGAAGGACACATAATCAAGACTGTCAGCTAAAACGTGAACATCTTGAAGAATCAAGGCTAGTTCAAGATTGAATAATCGATACTTACCCGATGCCCAATTGATAATTAACTCGGAATCCCCAAAAATTTGAATTCTATTCAAATTATGCTTCCGGGTCAGCGTAAGGAGAAGCTTAAGTGCACATAATTCTGCATAATTATTAGTACCCAAGCCTATACCTGCTTTGAAAGAAACATAATGACTATCAGAGATGAACAAAATACCACCAGCCCCATAAATCATTGGATCCCTAGCTGCAGATCCATCAAAGTAACCCCATGCATAAGTTTTATCAATTTCTTCCACAAAAATTGATCTGATAGAGACCACGGATGAGGACTGTGGTAAATTCTTCATCATACCCAAGCTATAGCTTGATACCTGTGCAGGATTTATGACAAGATCCTCAAAACAGGATTTGTTTCTTGCTATCCATATAAACCAAAGAACAATGATAGGTAGAGATTTGATAAGTGCCACATCTGATAGAAAACACCAGTTTTTAAGACAAGCAGACAAGGATTCTCCAAACCATATATTATTAATTTTCAAATGATCCTCAATAATTAACCAAACAGATTGAGTAAAAGGACATTCTACTGCAATATGAAAATTGGATTCACAGCTCTGTTTGCAAAAAAAGCATCTTCCAGGACCTTCTCTACCCCTCAAGCAAAGAACATCCCAGGTCAATGCTTTACCAGAAAGAAGAAACCAACTAAAAATTTTTGTTTTTAGAGGACACTTCATCTTCCATAAGACCTTCCACCACCAGACCGGATCCACTTCTCTATTAATAAGCTCAGCATAACCCTCTTTAGAAGAATACTTGCCTGTTTTAGATAAATTCCAGATAAGACAATCATCTGCAGCATAAAGTCTAACATGGCTAGACTTGAGAATGGCAATATATCCATTCCAAGCAGCAATCTCATGAGGGTCAATAAATCCAATAGCCCTAAAATAGTAATCATGAGTAATTTATCTTCCTATGGTGTAAAGAAAATAGGGTTTATTCTTATTTATTTTTTCCTAACCTTCGTATGGTTTATGTTTCATGGTCATGGTATATGAAATATAGGTTTTATATATGCTTATTTTCTTGGTTATTATATTTACGTTTTTTGTTTGCTACTTGTTTTATTTAAACCTTTAGTTATTATTATATTTTATTTATTCTCTAATTTTTATTGTATATATCTATCCATATTATATTTTATTTATTCCCTAATTTTTATTGTATATATCTATCCAAGTAACAAGCAAAGGTTTCAGCCTTATCTATTATATTTTCCCTTTTCACTCTAACACTTAAAGTCTCCTTTTAATCATAAAACCACAAACATGAGACTTGAGATATTAAAAATTATAAGTTAAAGAAGATAAAATAGAATAACATCTTTTGTCAATAGACAAAAGTTAAACATGGAAGTGTAAATTACTGAATCATGTTCTAATGTTAAGAGGGATGTCAACAAGAATGGGATGGATGATTTTGGACTTGTGGAAACCCTATATTTACTAGAGACTGAGGGAAAAACTAGTCGACTATAGGATGGATTCGGTGACAAATTCAGAGAATTTTTAGTATTCGACTATTTTCTAATAATGGACGGGTATATGTACATCAAGGATTCATTCCTAGGGCTACAACACTTGTAGGCGACAAGGGATCGCTTTTAAGATTTTAGAAAACTTTGGGAGATTGCCAAAAGGCGTATCTGTCGATGACCTCATTGACATTTACTACTCATGTCAATGTCTTTAATGTCTATGTGGGGAGGACACGTTCAAGAGGGGGATCACATGATTGTGTTAGGAAAACATAGTTTTCAAATAAATGGTAGTAAATGGTTCCTTGGTTCAAACTTCATGTTGGTTGATTATTGTGTTTTCTAGTACAAAGAAGTTGATACCTCTACATGGCCCAACTCTTCTCTGACACTTGTCTTCAGAAGCCTTTGTTTTGTGATTCTTTGTCGAAAAGAGGTGAGGGTTTAATTGGTCGATTCCTAGATCATGCTTGTCATGTTGGTTCTAATGTTTCTCTTTTGGCTTGTTCTCAAGGGGATAGGGTTTCCATTTAGACGAAGTGGAGTAGTGTCATAAAGAAAAAGCCAACTAGGGTCAAGATGTTGGTGGGAGAGGATTTGAGGCTAGAGCATGCTTTATCCCATGTAGAAAAATCTCTCATTAGGCATTTTTTTGGAGTCCAAATTTTAAATGGCTCCCTACAGGATTGGGTCAAGTGATTTTGGAAGCCAATTAATGGATATATGCCTAGTTTCCATTTTGTGATTTGAGTATGCCTCAATTTCATCTTTTGTTCAAAAGAAGACACGAATCACATCCTTAGTAGTAAGTGGTTATGGGGTTTGGCCTATTTAAACTTAAACTTTCAACATGCATGCTTTGACCTAAGGTGAGAAACCTCTAAAGCTTTGATGATATGGGTAAAATTCTAAGTGTTGCCCATTGAATTATGGTGTGATAAGTTTATGTGGGATTTGGGTAATTATTTGGGGAAGACCTACAGTGTTCATCAGTATATAACCAAAATTATGGTGAACATTGACTTGAAAGGGGTATGGCTAAAAGAATAAATGTTGAGGTTAGTGATACATTTTTCACTCAAGTTTTGGATTATTGTAATGTTCCATTTTAGTGTGTAGCATGCCATATATATGGCCATGTTTTGTTAGACTATGAAAATTCTTTTATAAACAAAAAAATTAGTAGAAAATTACTTTTGTCTCTCCACAAAAAGAAAGAGAAAACTCCTTCGCAAGTTGATCCAACTCCAATTTCTCAATTTCATTTGGAAAGGGGTAAGTAGACTAACTTAAGGAAAGTGGAGAAGTTAGTTCTCTCAGACAAATAAATATTTTTTGAAGTAGGCGGTAACTCTTCTATCCTATAATTGTTTGTGTGCTTCCTATAAATGTTTGTATGTTGGAAGAGACTCAATGTGCCGAGGATTAAAGGTTGCAAACACATATGTGGATCCACAATTTATGTGTCAACAAAGCTTTAAAGGAACTCTCAACTCCAATTCTTTTGGAGGCATGCGAGTGGTGAAAGAGGTGAGGATCTCTATAAGGGTGTCACAAACTTTAATTCCATTTTTATAGCTTTGATCCCTAAGAATGATAAGCCAAAACGTTTTTATAGCTTTAGGCCTACTACACTCTACAAATGTGTTTATGAGATTAAAGCCAATGTATTGGCTTTTAGACTAAAAGTGGTGCTTATATCGGTTGTTATCTCTCCATGTCAATTTGGATTTCTAGAATCCATACATATTCATGTGGTGGTTGGAGGTACATAAGAGGGTCTAAACACCATAAAAGTGAAGAAAACTCCCAACAATGACCACAAAATTGGACCTAGCCAAGGCTTATGAAAGGATGTGTTCGTTATATGTCAAAGTTTTGCTAATTCGTGTTATTTTCTCTCTTCATATGGTCAATTGGATAAATATTATAAGCAAGGTCAAAACCAGATTATGTACGTGGGGAGCCCATTGGCTCAATCTAGTAGACATAATTGTACTCATTAAATCAGCTCAACAAAGCTAGCCACGATGGGAAGGGAAGAAAGGGAATAAAGGTACTCACTAGAAAAATGGAAGGCCTTTAGCAAAACACAAAGGAGAAGGAGGATGGGGCATCAACAACATTCATCATTTTGGTACACCATTGGTGGCTAAAAATATATAGAATATGATCACAAAGGAAAGCCAATGGAAAAGTCTTATTCTTGGCAAGTGTATTACTTTGGATTCATAGTTGGGATGGGTAAGAAGAGATGATAAAAAGGTGAAAAAATACTCTAATAATTGGACAACACTTTATAAGGCCTTCCTTGATATGGATGGTAAGAGGATCTATGAGCCAAATGAGTACCCAAAACAAGAAAATATTTATTTCTGTAAATTACTTGTAAAACTATATCTCTATCACTTACAATAATCTTGGGGATTCCATGTAGCTTTTGAACTATTTCCATGAATGTTATAATGACTATACTTGATTTAAAAAGATGAGAAAGAAAGCATACGTTTTTATATTGTTAGGCCTACTACACTCTACTAATGTGTTTATGAGTCTAAAAGCCAATGTCTTTGCTTTTAGACTAAAAGTGGTGCTTATATCAGTTGTAATATCTCCATGTTAATTTGGATTTCTAGAATCCATACATATTCATGTGGTGGTTGGAGCTACATAAGAGGGCCTAAACACCATAAAAGTGAAGAAAACTCGCAACAATGACCACAAAATTGGACCTAGCTAAGGCTTATGAAAGGATGTGTTCGTTATATGTCAAAATTTTCCTAATTGATGTTATTTTCTCTCTTCATATGGTCATCTGGATAAAGATTATAAGAAAGGTCAAAACCAAATTCCGTATGTAGGGAGCCCATTGGCTCAATCTAATAGACATAATTGTACGCATTAAATCAATTCAACAAACCTAGCCACGATGGGAAGGGAAAAAGGGAATAAAGGTACTCACTAGAAAAATGGGAGGTCTTTAGCAAAACATAAAGGAGAAGGAGGATGGGGGCATCAAGAACATTCATCATTTTGGTACGCCATTGGTGGCTAAAAATATATGGAGTATGATCACAAAGGAAAGCCAATGGAAAAGTCTAATTCTTAGCAAGCGTATTACTTTGGATTCATAGTTGGGATGGGTAAGAAGAGAGGATAAAAAAGTGAAAAACTACTCCAATAATTGGACAACACTTTATAGGGCCTTCCTTGTTATGGATGATAAGAGGAGGTAGAGACAAATGAGTACCCAAACAAGAAAATATTTATTTCCATAAATCACATATAAAACTGGATCTTTATCACTTACAATAATCTTGGGGATTCCATGTATCTTTTGAACTATTTCCATGAATGTTATAGCGACTATACTTGATTTAAAAAGATGAGAAAGAAAGCATACGTTTTTATAGTGTTAGGCCTACTACACTCTACTAATGTGTTTATGAGTCTAAAAGCCAATGTCTTTGCTTTTAGACTAAAAGTGGTGCTTATATGAGTTGTAATATCTCCATGTTAATTTGGATTTCTAGAATCCATACATATTCATGTGGTGGTTGGAGCTACATAAGAGGGCCTAAACACCATAAAAGTGAAGAAAACTCCCAACAATGACCACAAAATTGGACCTAGCCAAAGCTTATGAAAGGATGTGTTCGTTATATGTCAAAATTTTGCTAATTCATGTTATTTTCTCTCTTCATATGGTCAACTGGATAAATATTATAAGCAAGGTCAAAACCAAATTCCGTATGTAGGGATCCCATTGGCTCAATCTAATAGACATAATTGTACGCATTAAATCAATTCAACAAACCTAGCCACGATGGGAAGGGAAAAAGGGAATAAAGGTACTCACTAGAAAAATGGGAGGTCTTTAGCAAAACATAAAGGAGAAGGAGGATGGGGCATCAAGAACATTCATCATTTTGGTACGCCATTGGTGGCTAAAAATATATGGATTATGATCACGAAGGAAGGCCAATGGAAAAGTCTAATTCTTAGCAAGTGTATTACTTTGGATTCATAGTTGGGATGGGTAAGAAGAGAGGAAAAAAAGGTGAAAAACTACTCTAACAATTGGACAACACTTTATAGGGCCTTCCTTGTTATGGGTGATAAGAGGAGCTAGAGACAAATGAGTACCCAAACAAGAAAATATTTATTTCCATAAACTTGTAAAACTGGATCTTTATCACTTACAATAATCTTGGGGATTCCATGTAGCTTTTGAACTACTTCCATGAATGTTATAGTGACTATACTTGATTTAAAAATATGAGAAAGAAAGCATACACTAGTACAAAATGAGAGATAAATGACCAAAATCTTCATATAAATGACCACTTTTGATTTGGCGACCACTGGTGGCAAATTAATGGTTTGATCACACGACCAAAAAAGTAGTCATATTTAACTTGGTCATTTAAAACTTATTTTGTGGTCATATATTTGGTCATTAATTGTCATAATTAATGACCAAATACAAGACTCCAAGATAAGCTATAAACTACCAAACTAAATATGACCACATTTTTTGTCATGTGATCAATGACCACTAATTTACCGCCAGTGGTTATTTATATGTGGATTTTGGTCGTATTTTGAGTCATTTATCTCTATTTTTGTAGTGGTCATTTATCTCTTTTTAATGGTTTTATAATATATATAGGTCATGGAGGAATCGAACCACCAGCCTCCTGCCTATCAAGCAGGCACTCTTCCATTGAGCTAGAACCCTTAAATAGAATATATTATATAATTTTACATTAGTGATCTAAGACACAAGCATGGTCTCGTTCAAAAGGTTCTATGGTCACAACAAAGGTAGGGGAGCACTTTATTTGAGTAAGTATGAAACATAACTCCAAGAGCAACTCCATCGGCCTTTTATTGAGGCTGTCGAACTTTAGAAACAATATTGTTACTTATGGTTTATGTTTTGCTATTATACTTGTTTACCTGACAGTCTTGGGATTGATTGTTTTATATCGTTGTTTATATTATTTACAACACTTTTTTTAGACTACACGTTACCCTTTATTTTGCTGGGAAATAGATGTTACAGGTTGTTTCTACTCCTAGCCAGCTTGTGACAAGATGTCATAGGCCTGTCTCTGCGCATGGCATGGGTGAAAATTTGTTGTTCTTGTTCCTTTTTCGGGATAGGATACATGTTGGACCTCTATCTATGACCGAAACAGTTTTTAGATGTCAACTTTATACATTTGTATTGCCTAAAATTGGTGGACAGGTCTGGGAAAGAGATTTAGTTTCTTCATGATTTTGTGTGTTTTCACGGTTTTTACTCTCTAAATATACAACAAATGCATATCTACAATATGTAATTTTGTTACTCTTCGGAAGAAATAAAATTACGCTTTTTTCCAAGGAAAAAAAAAACTCCAAGAGCAACTTGCAAAAAAACAAGTCATATTGTAAATGTTAATATAAGGTTTTCTTTTTCTTTTGGAACAAAGAAAAAATAAACTAAAAATCACTCTATCACACAAGATCAACAGGTGTATTCAGGGCAATAATCTTACTTGACCCTACATATAAGCTAATTTCTAGATCTAAATAAACATTTAATTAGCTAAAAATGAAATTCATACATAACACGAGAAGGGAGAATTATTTTAAGCAAAAGAAAAACAAAGTTTAAAAAAAAACAAAAAAAACCATGCGTTGGAGTAGGAAAAATGTTAATCCATTATAAAATTGAAGAAAATACAAGTATCTCTTCAAATGGAACAACATGGGCCGCCTAACACACAACACATATTGTTGAGACTAGTCTTTACCTTGATTGAATTATCTATTGCATAACTCGTGATGATGGAATAATTTGCAAAAAAGAGAACATACTAAAAAATCATGGGCATCTTTCATTATAGGCTGCAGCCTTTTCTTTTCAAGGTTCCTTATACTTATCATAACATCTTTAGGCTTCAAGAAAAGGCTCATAACTCACAACGATATCTAATAATTCTAACAAAAAGGAAGTAGTATAGGAGTTCCCATCCTTGAGGAGCTCTTCTTGTGGACCAGTATTAGCAATTTATTGCTCATATTCAATAGACTGACTAAAAAATGAGATGATTGAAGCCAACCAATCAATCCGACCACTAGGAGCAACAAGTCTACCACATCGGATTGTAACAGATGTAAGACTCTGTAAATGTTGTGGGTTATCAAGATGTATGATTGTTGTTTCTAAATTTCCACTAGCCAATGCATTTCTACCTCCCCCATCACCGTGCCCTAAAACATTAGTTTTGCAACACATTAAACATAATTCTCTAACTTTTCCAATAGGTTGTGGCTACTCTATTTTGTCACTTAATGATCCATACAATAATCCCTCATCATGATTTATCCAAAGATAGCTGGCACTAGACACACCTCCCAGATTTTATACAGACATAACTTCAAATTTCCTTACTATTAATCGAAAATTGGCCCATGATCCAAGAAGTTCCTTCTCCACAAAAGCCCTTATATTCATTCACTTTGTGAAATGAATCGCAATTTCAACAACTTTCCACTCAAATAGAAACGAGGATTATGATACCTTTGAGTGAGAAGTATAACCATTACTTGCAAAAGAAAGGCTTTTTTTTCACCGACTTTCATTTTGAATTCAAACAAGATTCTTTGTTCCCTTCAAAAAAAATGCAATCAGTGAGAAGAATTGGAATATTAGCTACTAGAAAGTGCTTGGAGCCATAAATATCAAGTTGTGCATGTGGTAACGAGAAGTGAATCAATATAGTAGAGCTTTGAATCATCTCCTTTCGATCATAAGCATCAGTAAATTCTAATGCACCTACAGTATTTGCCCCAATACATTATGAATTGTTTTCACTCATTATTTTACTTCCATTTCCTCTTGTTCAATGTTCATTGTATTCTTCCCATGCTCTCTCTGCACTCCTCGGCCCTATCCCAGGATTATCCAGCCATTGGATGCCAAGGACTGAATAATCATTTTCTTTTTCTTTTAAGACGCTGAAAACTTTGTGAGCAGAAAAATGCAGTTCATCCAGATCACCTCGTATCCTCCTAGCATTACTTTATTTTTAAGGAGAAACTATAAATAAGGCACCCTCTTTCGTTTTCAGATTGACAATATTGGATGAAGGAAAGCAACAATCTTTTAAAATTTTATCTTCTTTAAGAAACCCTTCTTGTTTATATTTATGCTCACTTGCATATTCAGAAAGATCAATACAAATGAAATTGTCCCTTAAGAAATATGGACTCATATCCTTGTTGATTTCCATGGGGAAGCATAAAATAACCCAAGCTCCCCAAGATATAGAAACATTGCCCTGTACACTTCCTCGTGGAGAATCATTTTTACTACTGAAAAAACATACATCTCTTGATTCATCTGAAATCTTGCTAAATTTCTTGTAGGGATTTACAATGCCTTCAATTAATTGGCACAATTTTTTAGCTACATAGAAATCTAGCCAAAAAACAAATGGCTGAAGTTGTGCCTCAATCTTTGTGCAGCTAGTCACATAATAATTGCACTTCATATTACCAAAATGACAGTTCAAAGAGAAATGATGAGCAGAGTCACACTCATAAACTAGTAATTTGATCTTAACAAGCTTCTTGAAAGTGTTAGATGTGCTTTCCTTTTCTTTGCATCTTTTATTAGCCATAGCCTCATGAGGCAATACCTCATCTTTATTTCTCACATTAGTGATCTTGTCTACTACCTCTGGAATACAAAGTGATATAGGAAATTGGGGAAGTGCATCTTCAACTATTATTTGTAAATGTCTGATAGAAAACATATTGCTTTCACTACACTCTACACAATTTGACAAGCTAAACTCCATGCCTTTTCCACTTTTATCAAGAAGGTACTCAAAGATTTCAAGCTGTTTCACCATAGTATTGAATTTCACTTCTTGAGTAGAGACCTGTCAAATATAAGAATAATTACTTTGAGATCAATTTCTCTACAAGTTTTCTTAACTATGTTAGTTAAAATAAGAGTCCTCCAAATGATAGAATGGAAATACTTCTTACTTGAACAAGAAACTCAAATCTTCAACGTTAGCTTCTAAATAGTTTTCCTCTGCATCCAAGCAGCCACTCTCATGTTGCAAGCATTCAACCATTGAACTTTCCATGGGTGACACAAACTTGGATACAGATTTTCCCATCAAAACATTTGATTCTCTGGTAAGTGAACACTCCCCCATGCAGTCACTATGCCAATCACTTTTGAGACTGTGAAATTGATCTTCGACTGCAAGTATTATAGATACACCATCCAATCTAATATTCAGATTGCGCTGTCAAATTTTGGTAGAGAAAACGGTCGAGAGGGGCTTCGTTTGCTTGGTGACCCAGGATCAAAACCCGTTGCTCCTAGAAGGCGACATTTAAATCCAACCATGCTAAGGGTTGGTGCGGCCAGGCCGAGTGCGATTCCCGGGTGTAACAAACTTAAATAATAACAAACAATAATAATAACAAACATCAACATATATATATATATATATATATATATATATATATATATATATAGAGAGAGAGAGAGAGAGAGAGAGAGAGAGAGAGAGAGAGAGAGAGAGAGAGAGAGAGAGAGAGAGAGAGAGAATGTCTTTACGAAAAAACATGACTCTTAATGAAAGGGTATTTCACCAAAATATAAATAGTGGACCTCCATTGTAACTTATTACTTATCTATCAATTTATCAATATATATTTGTCCTATTAATGGCTTATCGAATATTCCAGGTGTTCTGGTAATATTGATTGTGTGAAGTGAATAAATATTTGCTTCATTTGGTATTAGAGCTAGTTTGTGATCCAGGCCTTTGGGCATATCATGAGCTAGTTTGTGATCTAGGCCGCAGTTAAAAAGGAAGAAAAACAAACAACACATACGCCTTACATACAACCCAATTATAATCGTCATTTTGACCAACGACAGGGTCAAAATGAGCATTCACAAAAGAGTTATGTTGACAAGCAAACAATTCGACATCCTAAGCAACAATTGAGACAATTTGTTTCCCAAAATAATCTCAGAGGTCCAATCAAAATAGATCTGGGATGGACCACAACAGATACGATGCGACAATTCTCATGGGGAATCCATAACTCATATCGTCTTATCTCATCAAGTGTCGCAAAGGATCCAGAGATGATAGTTCAAGCAAATTAGGCGTTGCTATCAATGAAGCTTTGAGGACAAAGCTTCCCTTAAGGTGAAGGCAATGTAACAAACTTAAATAATAACAACAAGCAATAATAATAATAATAACAAACATCAACATATATATAATAATAATAATAATAATAATAATAATAATAATAATAATTAATAATGTCTTTATGAAAAGACATGACTCTTAATGAAAGGGTATTCCACCAAAATATAAATAGCGGACCCTCCATTGTAACTTATGACTTATTTATCAATTTATCAATATATATTTGTCCTATTAATGGCTTATCGAATATTCCAAGTGTTTTGGTAATATTGATTGTGCGAAGTGAATAAATATTCGCTTCACCAGGTGATTTTGACGGCTTAGATGCCCCTAGATCGTGGTTTCTCAGACCGAAGGTTCGCCCAACAAGTCACAGGGCACTTAACCAACAACAAAAAAACATTCAGATTGCACTCCACCCATTGTTGTCCTGCATAGGAACACGAAAATTTGTGTCCATCATTTTCCTTTCAACTACCACGTTCTAAACCTATCATTGTTCACCCTTTACCAAAACCACTTGATTATTTTTTTATTTTTTTAAGCCCTTAACTAACTTAAGGAATATCCAAATATATAGAGATGAAGTCAATATCAACTTACAAATGACATGCCAAAATTAATAAATATATAGCCTATCTCTTAGCTATTTTCAGAAAAGGGATAACAAGCAATTTTTTAGCCTCATGTATTAGCAAATATAAATAGTAACACATTTATGTTTTCATTTGACAAGTCATGCAAAACCAATATCAACATTTCAAAATGAAAATATTCAAACACTACCCCAATAACAGTTTGGACGAATCAATGAAGGTAGAATAACAATAAGGAATGGCATAAATGAGTAGTAAAAAAAATACCATATTTATACTGGTAATTTGTCAAAATACCTATGAATTATTTTGAATAACTAGAAAACCATTAATCCGTTCACTGAATACTAACTTAATCCATCAGACCACTCCCAAGGGGTTTGGCTTGTTGGCCAACTCTACGTTTGTTAAGGCGTAGAGGCTGTTAAGCAGGTTGGAGGTTCAAACCCCCCTGTGCAAAAAAGCGCCTGCCCATGTTGTGTCGGGGGGGAGGGGGGTCGGGTAGGCTGCTCATGGGTTATAGTGGTAGCGATTGGAATCGACCCCGTGTCACGCGAGTATGAAACCTGCCAGTTGCCGATTCCTCTGTTAAAAAAAAAAAAAACTTAATCCATCAGACCTTTAGAAATAAAAAATGGAAATTAAATAATATGATTCAACATATAGTTTCTCTGATAAAAAAAATATCAATGAGAAGCTTTCCAAGCTCTCTTTGATTTTCATGAGTTAATACTTTATGAGTTCATACACATAGACAATGAGGCACGAGCATTCTTTTAGATCTTTTGGCATGTTAAGATTTTAATGGTTATGCAATATCTTAAAACATTTAGCATCATAACATCACAACCATATGCAAAAGGATCACTGGAAGAAAGACAACCACAACCACATAAAAGAACACAAAGATTCATCCTGGTAAACCCTTGTGGGGGAGAAGACCCAACAAAGCTTCATTGGTATAAAGTTCAACCAAGTACAGTGTAATACCCCAAGAATAATACTCGTAATACACCAAGAATAAGACTTGACTGCTTCCTCTCTCCGAGATGGATTGCTCCTTCTCTCTCTAGTGAACTTGCTTGAGTTATGAGTGTGTCCAAATGAGGGAGGTGCCTCACCTATTTATACACATCAACTGAGAAGCCTAAGAATCCAATGGGGTTGACTTCTCCTCACTGTCGGGGACAAATTTCCTTAGGAGATAGAAAACAACATTTTAATAATACTTTTGTGGGTACAAATGACCCAACTTACAACAGAGGTTTTACCTCAATATTTTACATGACCAATTACATCAATGACATCCCTAATTAGAGGAAGAACATATTTGAAAGGAGGAATAATAATAATAATACAAAATAGAATATATTCTGCAATTACATTTCTTTAACACTCCCTCTTAACAAGAAAGCCTATTCTATAACACAACAATACACATGTACAACTAACTGGTAAGTCTATACGTCATATGAAGTTTTTACAACTACATCAACATCGTCATCATCTGTGGAACATCATCATCATAGAGCATCACATATCGAGCATCATATCATGAGCACATCATCACAAGCATCCCATCTTGACACATCATCACGAACATCACATCTTGAGCGTTGCATCTTGACATATCATCATTAGCATCGCATCTCAGCACATCATCATGCGCACTGCATCTCGACACATCATCATGAGCATAACATCTTGTCACATCATCATGAGCATCACATCTTGTCACATCATCATGAGTATCACATCTCGTCACATTATCATGAGCATCACATATTGTCACATCATCACAAGCATCACATCTCGTCACATCATCATGAGCTTCACATCTTGTCACATCATCACAAGCATCACCTGCAATGCCACACATGAAAACATAAAACAACATCTGCAAATTAATGCAGAATCACCCACAACATAAAGAATGTTGAGATATCATCATCCACAAATGAATGCAAGACCACAATGTATGCAAATGAATGCAGGACCACAACATCTGCAAATTAATGAAGGACCACAACGTCTACAAATGAACACCAGACCACAACATTTGTAAATGGAAGTCGGACCACTAAGTCTGCAAATGAATGTCGGACCATGATGCATGCAAATGAATGCCAGACCACATATCACTGGGATCATCCTATTTTAAGATACAACCAACCTTCCTGGGATCTTCCTTCTAGGGATGCCACCAACCATGTTGGGATCTACCCTTAGTGATATGACCATACATATTAGGATCCACCCTCGGTGATGTCACCAACCATGTTGGGATCTACCCATGAAGATACGACCAGGCTCTTTGCACAGTGACCGTGCCACTGGGGATCATCATTCTTCTCAAATACATCAACAACTTCATCATTCTTCTCTTGCACATTCATTGTTCTTCTCTTATACATCCACAACTTCATCATTCTACTCTTGTAGGTGATTTCAGACGATCCTTCCTACAAGTCATATATAGTTGCATGGTTAGAAACATTTCATAATCTTGAAAACATATTCACAAAGACAAATTCTTATGCGTAAAGATATATGTCATACATTCATGCAACTATTTTAGCCAATACAACATTCATCCATTTCATGTAAATATACAGTAACTTTTTAAATGCCTTGCATCTCTACCGGGACATTATTAAGAGTGTGCACTATTCCCAACATGTCAATAAAGAGGTTTCATTCTAGATAAGTAGCAATGGAATGTTGTATAGCGCCATAAGCCACTTACCCATCACACGCATATTAGTAGTGTATTGTTCATCAATGAAAACACCCTATCATGCATAATCTATTTCCTTGAACATAGTTATGTACACAACTAAGCAATGCCATTTAAGCAACTAGATATATAGGAAATGACAATTCAAATACTTATCTTTGTTTGTTTGGTAGACTCCCTCTTGATATTTATCTCCTTGTAGTAATTAATAGAGTCTTCAACAATGTGATCTACTTCATCATCTAATTCTGAGGACCTATTCCTATCTTGCTCATGATTGGAAAGGTCGAGCAAGTCTTCTACACCACAAATCACATAGGACCTGTGTACCAATGTTGAATCTATGTATCCCTACAAATGCATCCCTTATTATCCAATGTTGAAATGGATAAGAGTGTGATATGCATCTTCATTGGTATAATTCTTCTGAGTCAAAGTACATATTCCTCATCGCTTAAGGAATCTTCCCTTGTTTTCTTCTTAGCTGCAATTTATTCATCCTCGGTTGCACTGAGAGCAACACTGGTATGCTTTCTACAACATAGTGGAGTGCTCTTTCTATTTGTAGCATTGCCAACCCAACCAAAGTCATCATATCCTTGTAGGCAGGTCCTTTGATCTCTCACATATCTAAGGCCATACTCAATTGTACCCTCTAGGTACCTCACAACATGTTTTGCTACAACCATGTGAACACATCTCGACTCCACTATGTATTGGATCAAAGTACTTGTCGCAAAGAAAATATCTGGGAAAACGTATGCCTATAAATTGTGATATCGACTATCTCTAAAGTAGGATCACATAGCGACTCCAAGTTTGATGCCATCAGTGTAGCTATAGCCCTATATCTCTAGCCTCTTCGAAATCTTGACCGCACATTTTCCTTGGCTAAAGAAAATCTCGTCTGGATTCTGTCACACCTCATGTCAATATTCTTGAAATTTGATATCTATTGTAGTCACTCCCTTTGAAGAAGAGCACCATCCTACCTATGCATTATATATTGGAGTGATAGGCAGCCTCCTCTGCTTCTAATATTATGTGTATCTATTTATGCTCATCTCTCAAGGTTACTCGATACCAAGATCCTCCATCTCTAGCTTTGCCTCTTTCACCCATCTATGAGATTTTCATCCTCTGTAGGCTTCCATCTTCAACCTTGTAGCAAAGGTTGAGATCTTCATCACTCTAGGTGATCCTCAAACTTGTCATATAATTGTATGTGTTATCCCATGGGCGCTTTCTGAGCTCGTACAAATCCTTCTTCAATTTACACACATGCACTTCTACTTCATTGAAGAAGTGTGTCTGCCCACTAGATAAAACGTCTCACGATAATCGAATCCCTCTTTATGAGAGAAACCATGAACCTTGATTTGTGTCTCTTGATGCTACCATCTATTGCATGCTTGATCTTGTAAATATATTATAGCATCCTTTCATTCTTTCTTCTCGGCTGCTTCTTTATATCTTAAAGGATCTCTATGCATCTTGGATTTATTTTCTCATGTCCAAGCTGATCTACTCTTGTATCTGTTCACCTCTTGAGGTGGATCTACAAATATATGTGACTTGATCATCTCATGGTCATCATGTTCTTATGAAGTCTCCTCTTCTATAACTGCACTTTTGAATATAGGGGCTTCAAGTTCTTCTTCATGTGCTTTATCTGAGTAAATATGCTATGATTGATATGGTTGAACCATTGTCACTTGTTCTTCAGAAAAAGACTCACCATTCTTCTCTTGCACATGACCTTTATTACGTGCATTCCTCTATAGGTGAGCTTCCTTCTAGAACAAATTCCTTGAATGCAAGATTCCCATGATCTTGGGAGACCATTCAAAGCTTTTCATCTCCACTTTTGCTTCTTCAACATTGTTTCCAATAGCTTCTAGTTGTTCCTTGATCTGGGAGAACCTTATGAAGTAAGATTGAATGCTTTCTAACATCTACATCTTCATACTCTTGGTCCTAGTCCTCAAGGTCATATGCATGTTGATATCGAACATCTCATTGGGAGTCTTCAAAGATTATACATGTGGTATCAAATGGTCCTTGGTGGAATTTGAAATGATCTTCTTAGCTTCTTTAGCTTTGTCCTCATCTCCCTCTAGATTTGCAACTCCTCCTTTGACATAATCTTCCAATTAGTCATGCTCTTCTAGTACAAGGGTCCTCTATACTTCCATGCCCAGAAGTTCTTGTCTCCTTCAACTTGTCCTCAAGCTTGGTACTATTTTTCATCATGATAAAGTGAGAAATTCAAATGGAAATAGATACAATATAACTTACCAATGAGAGTGCTTCAACTAGATGCTTGCTTCAATGCTTTTCTAGAAGACTGCTTCTAGTGGACCTAGGGTTTTACATAGAAACACTAATTTCTCAACTTAGGTGTCTTTCAGATCTGATTGGATAAAGATGCGCCTCCACGAGGTGAGTTGAGTAACATACTCCGTTTCCCAACACTGTGGACAGAATTGGAAAATATCTGATTCCCAAATTTTCCTGGTAGCAGTGTTAGGTCAAAAATTTAAAATCCACAGAATTAGAAACTCTCTCCATAGAAATATGAGCCCTCCTAGGGCAAGTTGGATGGTCCTCCTTTTTCAACTGATATGTGGAAGAGGAGGTTGACATAATGATAGAAATCCTAGACAACAGAAGGATAATAAATTACCGAGGAAATTACAAGTTGAGACGGGGGTATATCCCAATAGGATCTTTCACAATAAAAGAGGCCTATGATATCCTCATTAAAGCTAATGATCCTCCCATAGACAACAAATGGGAAAATCCTTGGAAGAAGAAATTGTGGCAAAAAAATTCAATTTTCAGCTGGCTTGTTATGAAGAATATAATCTTAACTAGAGAAAACCTCATGAAACGTGGAATGGTGGGACCTTACCGATGTTGTCTATGTGAGAGTGAAGACAAGACGACCATCCATCTTCTAGACTCTTGCAATTTCACCTCAAACATCTGGGATCTGGTGGCAGAAATATTTCAAAAATCTGATAGGATTAGACAATAACTAGGCATGACTATCAGTGAATGGACCAACAACCCATTCTCTAACTCCATTTTGAATCGCACTTGGGACCTGTTTCCCCACTTTGCACTCTAGGAAGCTTGGAGGGAGAGGAACCTGAGGACTTTCTAAAGGAAAGCTACTCCTGTCGACAAAGTTTGGGAATCCATTTTGGCTAACTCTGTGAAACAATCAAGACAGAGGCTTAGAGCGATACATATTTGGAGGCCAATGCTTCAGAAACAATTATCCTCCAAAAGTGTGGTTTGAATCGCATAATGTAAACAACTACAATCAGGAATAGACAGGCCAAAGAATTACAAAGTGCAGATCAATGGCAGCCTCCCCCTAAAGGTGTGTTCAAACTCAATTTTGATGGTGCTTCAAAGGGCAATCCTGTCCTGACGGGTTATGGGTTCATAATTCATGATTGAAGAGGAGAAATGAGGGGTTTCGAGTTTGGCTTCATTGGTTGGGAGACAAATAATGCGGTTGAAATTGAGGGCCTTCTTCAAGGCATTGACATGCTCAAGGAAAATAGATGGGTTCCAAATATCATCGAAGGCGACTAAAAAATGGTTATCCACATGACTATCAAACTTCAAAATGGCACTCAGATTACCAAGGTGGCTCGGTCATGGCGACTGCAGACAAGGGGAAACCCTATAGGGAGTCCTACGTGAAGGGATGGCAACAAAATTTAGCCATGTCCGCTGCCAAGGAAATAAGGTGGTCGATCAGTTGGCAAACTAGGGTACGGAGACCTGACGAGGTGTCAAGGAAAAGGGCTAGCGAGAGGTGACAGATGCGACTATACACACCAAATGTGAAACTCTTGCAACCCAAGACATGTAGGGAAATCATGATCGGAACCACTCAGGATAGTGGGTGGGACCGAAACTCACTTAAGGGAACGTGGTTCATGAGGAAGAAAGCGGGTGGCCATGTGAACAATAGTTGGTATTTAATTTTGCACTATGCCAACTTTTACTCACCATCTTTTCAAAGAGGAGGAGGCATGATTGTTGAGAGGGATGAGATGAGAGCTCTAGGTAGGAGTAATGATACTCGAACCAAGGAATGTACCCAGACCATCATGGCATTCAGTGATGCAATGCTCTCCTGGTGTGGGAAATTGCTATTTAAGAAGGCGAGTTTTCTGGAAAATCACCACACTAACTGTCTAAATGGTGATGTTTCTATATTCAACACTTTAGGAACTAGGAAGGTCTGCTTCTCTGCGAGATTTCTGTTTCGACGAAGAATAATGAGCTCGGACGGTCGCAAGGGGAAGGGCAAGCACATGGCCAATCAGGAGGATGAAGTTGTGTCGGGTGACGCGAGCCTAAATCAAAGCATTATGGGATGCCCAGATATACGAGCTGGACATTCCTGGGGAGATCCAACAACGGGTCAATGAAGTTGAACAACAGTTGTTGGCATAATTCGACAAGGAGTTTCAGCAAGAAGAATGTCAAAAGGTGGAGGAATGGATTTTCGACCCACGACATTTTGTGGGCAAAGCAAGTCAATACGAGAAAATAGTGGCACTGTTTTGGATAATGAAGAATCTCATTGGTCGGGCTGTTTGGGACAAAGAAGCAGGAGAGGAGAAGGCTGCTTTGATGGATCAATGGCGTGTTTATGTGGAGTCCAACCTCAAGCATCTGAACTTCAAAGTTGATCTTCTTCTGAATAGGTTTGGTGTGTTAATCCCTTCAACTCCACCTATGTAGCCTCTCACACAGCCGGTGGGGGAGGAGTCTCATCTGACTGGAAGGGGGAACATCCCTTATGTCTTGCTCTAATGGTGAAAACTTTTTGGTTTTACAGACTGTTGTATATCGACATTGACCTTCCTCTGTTTTTCCGTGTCAGTTGGCTGATAATTATGTTTTTAGCAGAGTTTAGACTTTGCATGGCTTGTAGAAAAGCTTGGTTAGGGCTAGATAGATATAATGAAATTGAGGTAGTTCTCTTTTTGTATGCCCAAAATGTTAGAGTGATTCTATGGGGTTATTACTGGAATGATTCTTGGACATATTTTGGATGGGATAGTATGTGTAATGATCGTGACTCCAGGCTGACTTAAGGTTCTATGATTGTAATTGTTTCTCTGTTTTTAATGGTCGTGATGTACAGCATGAGTGGGCCTAATGGTTAAGAGCATGTGTTTCCTCTTAGGAGGTGACAGGTTCAAATACAGAGGGGGGTAGTGTATGTACACCTCTGTAGGCTTTAGCAGTTAAATCGTTGGGTAGAGGGGGGTCCCTTGTCCCACAAACAAGGGGGCCTCATACACCAATTTGGTGTCTCGCTTGGCGGTGACCTTAAACATAGATTATTATTATTATTACGATGATCGCTCTCTTACTCACAAAAAAAAGACTATATATGTATGCTTGTTTATAGTATAATAATATAAATTTATACTATATTATTTTATTTTTTATTTTTTAAATTGTCTTATTTTTTTCCTTTTTTTAATATTGTTTTAAATTTTAATTTACTTACAAATGTATTTGTTTTTATATAAAAATTTATAAACAAATAAATATAACCATCAATTATTTTTTTAAGTTATAGTAAATTAAATAACATCATAACTATAATCAAATCAATTTAATAAATATATAAATAAACTATTTAAAAAATAAATAACATTATAACTATCATAAAATTTGGTACTGAGTAATTGAGATAATGAGTAAGTGAGATTAGAAGTTGTAAATGGAAGATTACAAGTTGAAATTCCCATAAGTACTTATTTACATAAAAACTATAATAAAATCAACTTAAAATGTTTAAATTTTTTAAACAACCGGCAAAGCGTAGATTATAGCTTTGTGGTAACAACAACAACAAAGCATTGTTTTTTTAGGCCATATGAACTTTCCAAGAAAAACTTTTAAATATATAATTATATTTTTTAGATTTTAATAATAAAATTTATTTAATATTTTTTAATTAAAATCTAATTATTATAAAATTATGAAATAGATTAATAAAATATTAAAAAGTATATATATATATATTGACAAAAATGGTTATATTATAGGAAAAACTGAGAGGGAATAAAAGAGATATACATCAATCTGACTTTGAGGAAATCATATCCTTAAAGACTGCAACTACTCCTACTAACAAGTTCAAGCAAACCTTCAAACTGAAACAACAGACTTTATAACTAGCTTCTTATGGAGGAATAACTGAGGTTAATAAAAGGTTTGCCGAAACCTCGTTCTTGCTTAATCCCATTGACTTATTTGCAGCCAGATCCTCCAAGTCATTAAGCTCACGAAGAATGTGATAAAATTCTAGTCTTCGAAAGGTCTTAGCAAGAGCTTTAATTCTTTTAAGCAATCTGGGCAATCTCAAGTTTCGACTTTGACTAGCACCATTTAGCGCCTGGATTATTAACCGGGAGTCTCCAAAGACAGTAGCTTCCTCAACTCCTTTTTCTTTCAACTGCTTAAGGCCTTGCCACAACCTGTATGCTTCAACCATGTTGTTGGAGTCAAATCCAATGTTCCATAAATATTCCACTTCTAGCTTTCCCTCAGGACAGATAATGACTCCTCCAGTTCCCACCAGCCTGGGGTTCCCTTTGGAGGCATCGTCAAAGAACAACTTGAACATCTTCCTCTCCTTCATCCAGTTTCCAAACTGAGATTTATCCAATCTTATTTCCCAAATCTCCAGCTTCTTCGGGCCTTGATCAATGTCATTAGCAGAAAAATTAAAGGAGTGCATCCAATTAATGTCGTTGGCGCTGATCTTGATTTTATTCCTGGAAATCTGGTTGATTTTTAAAACCTCTCCCATGAGAGCTTGGGTCTTGGTAACAATTTTCCCTGGCGCCTGATCTATGTTCTGGAATATCCTGTGATTTTGTTCTATCCAAAGATGCCAACAGACCAGCTTTGGCAGCTTCATCCAACACTCTTTAATTCCTTTTTTATTAGCCAAGTCTCCTTTGTACTCCTTTTCCCAGTTAGCAATCCAATTCTGGTCATTAACATGAAACCCCATCTTTTCGAACCATGGGATAGTGAGCTGATCCTACACTTCTCTGGGATATGGGCAGAAGAAAAATAGATGCAGTATAGTTTCTGAATTCACCCGACACAATGGACATCTAAATGGTCCCTCAATCCCACACTTCTCTAGGTTCTCACCAGTAAGAATTCGACCATGTAGCAACGTCCAACAAAACACATCAATTTTGGGCAGCGTTGGTGATTCCCATAGTTTCTTCCAGATCAATGGATTATTGGCAACGTTTGGAACTGCAGAGTACATGCTGTAACCGATAACTGAAGTATACATCCCTTGTCTGCCCCATCCATGACGGTCTCTTACTCCACTGGCCACCAACACAATACCAGAGAGGTATTCCATGAATTTATGCTTCTCACCGTCGAGCTCCTCAGGAAATTCGGTCACGTTCCAACCGATCCAACAGTGTGGGATCTCGATATCCCACTTGGCTATATCCCACATCATATTGTATCCCTGTCTCTCCATCCACCTTCTAGAATTTAGAATATCAGGTGGTAGCAATTTCCCCATGATTGGATCTTTCCATAGCTTGATCAATTTACCATTGTGAGGAATCCAATACAGATCTTCCTGGAATCTGGGCAACGCCTTCTTGCAAAGAGTGTAGATGGGGGATCCCTGGCTGATTTTGGGATTGGAGTCCACACACTGGAGTCTTGGACCTTTGAAATACTTGTTCCAAATCACCTTACTGCTCTAGGAGGGATTTTGGCCAACCAAAGTCCAAAGCAACTTACCTCCTAATGCTAAATTTTGGGCTTTCAGATCTCTAAGCTGGAGACCTCCTTCCACCCTTGGCAATTTGATTTTCTTCCAACTGATGAGAGCAAATTTTTTCCCTTCACCTTGCTTCCCTCCTTGCCAAAGGAAGGATCTCAAGATACTTTCAATTTTTGCTAATATTATGGGCGGAGCCAACAGGATAGAGCATTGATAGAGCGGATAACTATTAAGGACTACTTTTATCATGACTAATTCCTTGCCAAATTTAGACAAACAACACCCTAGGCATGGATTATTTTTTGGAATTTATCGATCAAGGGGTTCCAGTCCGAGCTCTTCGTCTTATTTCTGAAAATTGGGATCCCGGGGTATTTAAAGGGGTTCGAGATGGTAACTCCTTCAATTTTTAGAATTCGAGATATCCCAGACATCTCCCTCGGGTTGACATTCCAACTATAGACCGAACTTAGGTTTAGTTTTCTCCCCGAATCTTGGCAATAAAGGTCCAATTCAGTTTTGAATCTTCTGGCAATGATCTGGCTGCATCCTCCAAGCAGAATTGTGTCATCCGCAAACTAACCATGATTGATGCTTTTGGTTCCTCGAGCCATACTAATGTCAATTAAATCTTGGTCCCTTCTTTCTTGCTCGAGTTGGAGACTTAGGACAGATGCTTGGATTACATAGAGCAGAGGCGAGAGTGGGCAGCATTTCCAAAGTTCTCGCGTGGCTTGGAAGAACCCCTCAGCTCTTCCATTGAT
Source organism: Pseudotsuga menziesii (assembly GCA_001517045.1). NCBI lineage: Eukaryota > Viridiplantae > Streptophyta > Pinopsida > Pinales > Pinaceae > Pseudotsuga > Pseudotsuga menziesii. Next base: position 90,594 of record LPNX010466993.1, on the reverse strand, counting down.
AAGGGGGGAAATCCAGGGAAATCTAATGCAGGCTTTGACCTAGTTGATGAAGCTCGGGTCAAAGCCATATCTTTCCATGACACTGAAGAGGAAGGGATGAGAGACTCTGTCAAACGAATTGGCTAAATCAATCTTCATCACCATACCTTTTTTGTCGTTCTTCAGGCTAGAGTGAATAGCCTCTTGGACTAGGATAATGTTATCCTAGATTCTCTTGCCCTTAATAAAACCTCCCTGGTTTTCTGGGATGATTTGCGACAGGATATCTTTAAGCCTTCTAGCCATTAACTTGGTTATAATCTTGTACCCAATATTACACAGGGAGATAGGCCTAAATCTATCAAAGGAGGTCGCATCTTTTTCTTTGGGAATGAGAGCCAGAAAGGCTGAGTTTGTACTCCCACCAATTTTAGCACATCTCTGAGACTTAGACACCATTTTGAGTAAGTCCTTCTGAAAAATATCCCAGCAAGATTTGATGAAGTTTTCATTGAGCCCATCTGGGCTAGGTGCCTTGTCATCCTTCATATCCTCCACCGCTTCCTTCAGCTCCTCAATCGTGATTGCCTTGGTCAGCCTTTCATTGTCCTGTTGATTGATGATTTTTGAAATTAACTCCATGATCTCACTTTCAGCACTAATTCCGTCCTCAATTGAATAAATCTTGTTGAAGTGTCAAGTAGCTTCGATTTTAATCTCATCAAATTCTTAGATAACACTACCCTGGACATGAATATCCTGCACTGATTTAAAGTTTTTTCTTGTTTCTACTTGCTTATGGAAGAATCTAGAGTTACGATCGCCTTCTTTGAGCCAGAGACATCTGGCTTTCAATCTCCCAATTGCAGCCTCCTGTCTATAGGCCTCGTGTAGTTCTTGGTGCATCTTGACTTCCATTCTTTTATTCTCCTCCGTGATCTGTTTGGTTTCCATATCGCTTTGGTGGGTCTCTAGCATCAACATGACCTTATTTCTTTTTTTCGATGGAATATCTAGCATTTTGGCCCAATTCTTTAATTCTCTCTTAGTTCTACGAATTTTTTCTTCCCAAATGAAGAAAGGGGAGCCCTAAACTGAGGCAGTCCAGGTTTCTGCAACAATTCCCATGAAGTCTTGATGTGATATCCACAATGGACTGAAGCGAAATGGAATGGGGACAAAATTATGATCTTTCCCCATCTCTAGCAAAATAGGTTTATGGTCAAAGCCTCCAAACGCCAGGATTTTGGAAGAGGAATTCATTCCCAGCAGGAGAAAGGAATCTTGGACTAGGAATCGATCCAATCGAGCAACAATGTGCCCTAACCCCACTTTCTTATTGCTCCAGGTGTATTTCCATTTGGCAGGGATGATGTCAGATAGGTTCTAGTCCATAATTAAGCCATCAACATGCTCCCTAATTGGATCTTTGACCACCAATCCACCTCTCTTTTAAAATTGATTTAAGGTGATATTTAGATCTCTGGCGATGATGACATTTCCTAACAGATTACTTCTTTCATCTTGAATAAGATTCCAACAATTATTTTTTTCAGCATAAGCAACAGGCACATATGTGTTGAAGAGTCTTACCTGAGTATTAGTTTCTTTTCGCAGCAGTGTGGTGAGAATCCAACGCGAGCTCTACTTGATATCAATAATGTTAAATTTCTGGTCATCCCAAAGTGTACCTAATCCTCCAAAGGCACCCCTTGAACTGACGGTTTTTCTTCCTCCTTTCTTCCAAAAATTTGCACTTACCTGGAGAAAAACCTTTTCCTCCATCTTGGTCTCCTGGATCAATAAAATGTCTGGCTGGACAAGTCTTATCAGATCTTTCATAGATTCTTCCTTTCCTTTTCTTCCCAGACCTCTACAGTTCCAGGAGAGGACCTTCATTACTTGCTTTTAGCGGCTGATGGCATCCCTTTCTGGGGATGCCCTTGTTGTCTAGTGTTTCTGGTGTTTCGGAGAAGTTTTTCTAGGGTTAATTGGGAACCTTGCAATTTGTATTTATAGGTGGCTTGCTCGCATACCTCCTTGGTTGTTTTCCTTCCTCTTGCCTTTTTTGTGCTTGGAGTATCCATCTCTATTTCCCCTTCCTCTTCTTCCTCTTCCTCAGAGACAAATTCCTCCTCTGACTTTTCCTGGTTTTCCCCTTCTTTTACCATCTCTTCTCCTGAATATGACTGGATCAAAAGGGCAATGTCTTTCTCAGCCAGATCTGATGGATAAGCTTCTTTTTCTAGATCCTTCCCCTTCCCGTTGCATTGCTTCTCCTTTGAAGCATTGGGACCACTTCGATTCTCATCAGGCGAGAAATCAACCCTGATCTTTTTCTTTTGTAGGATGTTGGCAATTTTATTGGTAGTACCTTGTATGTAAGGAAGTTTAATAGTTTTAGGGACATCTTCTTTTTTCTTAGTTTTTGGTTTTTTAATTTGTGAATTATATATAGTTTTTTTAATTTGCTTAGTGATATAACTGTTGTTTATGAAAACTTTGGTCAAATGTTCTAGTTCATGGTCTAGGTGTGTAGGACCGAAGCTTCGTTTGGCTCTAGTGGCTAAGGTGTTAAGACCGCCAATCTTTTGAGCAGGGTGATTATGAGAATCCACATGGATATACTTGTCTCTGTGTGTTTTCTTTCGATACACTTGATGTGCTAGTGATCCATCATCATTCCTGATAATAAGGACGTCCAGGAATGGGAGTTTTCTATCCAATTCAATTTCCATTATGAATTTAATATGTTCTGATTGGTTGTTCATGTATATAAGGAAGTCATTAAGCTTATCTTTTCCATGGGGCCAAATGAAATTTGTGTCATCAATGTACCATCTCCATTGTTCCGGTTTGTGGGAGAAGGAGTTGATGGATTTTTCTTCAAAATGTTCCATGAAAATGTTTGCAACGAATGGGTAAAGTGGGGAGCCCATGGCCATGCCATGAGTTTGCTTGTAGATATCACCTTGAAAACTGATGCTTTGTCGAGTTCAAAATCAGAAAGGTTGACCACGTTGACGTTGGGTCTCACCAAATCGCGTTGTCGATAATATTTTACTATTATCATCATAATAGTAAAATTTAACTTTTAATTATAATATAAATATTATAATTAATTATATAAACATAATCATATATATAATGATAAATATATAAATATTTGTGTGATCAAATTTGTAACTGTTTGTTAGAGAAGATGATTTTTGTGTTTAATAAATGAAATAATGTTTTTATATGCAACTTTGAGTTTGTGAATCCATCTAGGTGTTTTTAATGTTTGCGGATTTTTTTATATGTTCTATATATATTTTATAATCTTTTGCTAATTATTTTTGCTTGGTGTATGTGGGTGTGTTATTTAAGTCTATTTTTTATTTACTTAATATGCATACTATTGGCATGATGAGCTTGACAAGAAAGTTTCTCATGGTTTTTGTAATAGGTGCTAAGCTAATAATCGATTCCAAGGAAGTTTGAGCTAAGTAGAAAGTTCTTCATGGTTTTTGTAATAGGTGCTAAGATATTAATCGATTCTAAGGAAGTTTGAGCTAAGTAGTGGTTTGGGTATCGTTGAGTATGGGATGGTAGAGGACAAGTGTCGCATGCCATTAGTAGCATGTATGGTTTGGACTTAGGCGATCAAAGGACAGGGGGGGATTGGTGAAAAACCACGCGCCCTTTATCTAGCGTGAGGTGGTTGAGGCAAAGCAAGAGTTTTATCAAAGTGGAACAAAGGTAAAATTATGAAGATTAATGTGACTCTTAGATGCAATTGTTAATGCCACAAGGACCTATCCCATAATACATCTACGAGTTATGTATTTGTGTTCCGACCTTCGGATGAGCAACCAACCGACTTCTCAGACACATAGAGTTGCATACAAAAAATATGTTAGTATATGTTTTTTTATGCAATACATTTTCTTTGTACATGTATTGCATGAAGAATACATGTACAAAGGTTCACAAATGCAAACACAACGTTGCATACAAAAAACATGGACAAAGATTCACGAACACATAAAGTTGCATACCAAAAACAAAGTAATATAACCTAAATATTACATTTTTTTAAACAAAAACGGATAGTTTTATTGAGAAAGAAAAAATAGGTCTATTTTGGCAATAACCAATCCACCTAATTACAAAATATGGAAGAATATGAGACTTTACAAATCATATCAGAGAGGAAGAGAGTCACCCTATCAATCTACTTTACACTGCTTGAAATTACGGGATTGGGTTAAAATAGATGGGCTTCCCATTAACACTGAGAAAACGTTGAGGAAGAAGACAAGCTTAGTTTGCCAAAGCATCAGCAGAAATATTTAGACCTCGAAGGATATGGAAGGAATCAGACTTATCAAAAGCTTTAAAAATTCTCTTGATTCTCTGCAAAGTTACAATCAAGGAATAATTTTTAAGACTATCAGAGGAATTTAAAGCTTTAATCAATATTTTAGAGTCCCCATAAATTTGGACAGACTTGTATCCTTTATCCTTAGCTAACTGAATCGCCTGGAGCAAGCTGTAGCTTTCCTCCTGGTTATTAGTCATGTTTCCAAGCCCTCAGCTAAACCTGATAGAAGACAATATGTCCGGAGATATGACCAGGCCACCAGCGCCAGAGACGCCCGGGTTACCTTTAGAAGCTCCATCGAAAAAAATTGCAGCTGATGATGAAATCGACCAGAAAGAATTGAATGCAACATTATCTCCATGATACCTCCATGGAGGGGAAAAAACAAGCTTAATAATAAGGTTCCCCACAACATTTGAACAAGATCCCAACTGTAACGAAGATGGCAAAGAAGATGCAGGATGACCAATTAATTATGCTAACCACGATAATGTTTTTAAAGAAACAAGATAGAAATTAGGACGTTGATCACTGAAGATGCATTTGTTCCTAGCAATCCACAATGACCATAACAAAAATTTCGGAATTGAGTGCTAATGTTTATGCAAAACTGCTGCATTGAGCTTTGGAGGTCGCCGGTCATGCCACACTGAATAAAAATTTTTAACAGAGTTTTGTAAAGGGTAGTTAAGATTAATGCCATGAAGAACCATAATCCAGGCCTGTTTGGAGAAATTGCAACCAACCATGAGGTGATCGGCTGTGTCCAGAGCTTCCTGACGGAAACAACATTTGAAAGGCCCATTAAAACCATGCTTCTAGAGGTTGTCACCTGTCAATGGTTTGTTTTTTAATAGCAACCATATAAAGAAATTTACCTTCGAAAGGCATGATGTATGCCAAACAGATTTCTAAGTCGTAGGAGATAAGGAGGACTTGTGAGCTGGTTGCAGATACTTGAACGCTTTAGCTACAGAGTAAAAACCATCTGCACCCCAACCCCAACGATCTTTTTGTGAAGAGTGAATTGGAGCTAGGCCAGAAAGGTGAGAGATCAACACCATTTTTGGGGGATTAAATTGAACTGGGAGATTTGGAAAATTCCATCTAGACCAATTTCCTTCATAATCCCAAATACAAATATATGTTAGGAGAATTAGACCTTTATTCTTAGACCAGTTCATTATCTCAATTAACTGTGGAACATAAGAGAGAGGAGGAGTGTCAGAGATAGAATCCTCCCAAAGAAAGGTCTTCATCCCATTACCTAGGACTCTATAAAGATTTTTAATGAGAAAACCAAAACCTTTCCTGCAAGAATTCCAAATAGCTGAGCCAAAAGCAGTATTGGAAGAAGAGATATTTCGTAAAGAGCCAACTTGTAGATACTTCATCCTAAAAATTCTACTTACATGGTGCTTTGGATCCTCAAAAATCTTCCAAATCAACTTGCCAGCCATCGCCAAATTAGCAAGACTAGGATCGCAAATTTGTAAACCACCTTCTGAAGAGGGACGCTTGAGTACCTCCCATATCACCAAATGCATCTTATTTTGTCCACCTTTCCCTCCATTCCATAAAAAATCTCTCAAAAGTTTAGCTATCTAAGCTGAGATAGATTTTGGAGCAAGAAGAAGAGTTGACTAGAAAACAAGAAGCGTTGACCACCCCAAGAGGCAATTTTTGCCTTTAGCTTGGCCAACACTTCAATCCAAAGAGAAGGAGGGGACAGACCAAGAGTTAAGGGAAGCCCCAAATACTTGATTTTTTCCCACTTGACGAATCTAGTGAAGCCAAAGAGTTCTGAAATATGGAGAAGAGCCAACTGATCTACATTCCAGCTATAAACTACACTTTTGTTTTTATTTATCAAGGCTCCTGAGCTTAGGAAGAAGTTTTTCAGAATCACATTGAAGGCCCATGCAATTTTCTTAGAGGCCCCTCCCAGGAGAAGAGAGTCGTCTGCGAAAAGAGCATGGTTGATTGGATCAATACCCCTAGCAATCTTAATTCCCGGGATGTACCCAGCTTCCTTTTCAACTAAGAGTTTTCTGCTAAGGGTTTCAGCCATCAAGATGTACAGGAAGGGGGACAGTGGACAGCCTTGACGGAGGCCTCGGGTGGCTTTAAAGAAATCAGTGGGTCTACCGTTTATTAAAGGTGAAATCCAGGGCTTTTCTGTACATGCTTTAATCAAGGTTACAAAATATCGACATAAACCAAAAGATAACAAAACTTCATCATGTTAGTTTTTCAACATTAAGCTAGCATTATTAGGATCTTTAACTGAGAGAATAATAGGCACAACAATTAAACACAAGAGACAATGAACACAATGTTTTTCCTTGGGGAAACCATAAAGGAGAAAACCCCGCAACTTCCTCAGAGATAGAATCAACACCAAAATAGAAAAGCCCAAAATAGTAAGTGATCTTCGACAGTAATATCCTTCTTCTTATCTAGCCCCAGTGTCTTTTCCTTCCTCAACTATGCGCTACAATTGAGTGTGTATGAGTTGTGTGATAAATAGAGACTCCAGTTTTCTATTTATACTAATCCCGGCATGACTAAAACCCTACTAGGGCCGACCTCTACTAGGAGAGTCTAATAGCCCCAGTGCCCTAGAACTACGGGGACTTTAACCCTTAGACAATTGGAGGGTTACCCACTATGACTTGGGATGACTTGTTTACATAATAGATCCTCTCGATCGGAACATCGAGGCATGAAAATATGACTCAATTACATAATAGATACATCCTGGAATAAACATCGGGTTACAAGACATAAGATACATAGATGAATACATTCCAAAGTTACAAATACATCAACACTTCCTCTTAACTAGGAAGGTATTCTTTCGACACAATCTTCAGCACTGGTCTTCTTCTCTGCATCAACTGGATCATCTTGTCATCTTCAAGTCTTCTTAGTATTCAAGTCTTCTTCTTCTTCAAGTCTTCTTCGTCTTCGAGTCTTCAAGTCATCTTATTTTTCTTTATCACGGGATCTGCATCATCATGACTACTGGCTCATCACTGCTGGATCATCATCAAGTCTGGATCATCTCATCTGGATCACTTGATCTAGATCATCGAGTCTGGATCATCATCACAACTGGATCATCACTTGATCTGGATCGTCATCAAGTCTAGATCATCTCATCTAGATCACTTGATCTCGATCATCATCAAGTCTAGATCATCATCATATGCTATCTCATAATGGTGCTATCTCGATTCTTCTTGTCACAGGAAGTTCTACAGAGTCAATCCTGTAGGCCTACCCTTCATGTAGGTCTTCATCAGCACTTATATCTGACACTTAAGTCAGAATGGCCCGCCCAACTCTTACATCTGACCTCATCTTGTCAGAAAGGCATGCCCAACACTCACATCTGACCTCATCCTGTTAGAAAGGCCCAGCACTCACATCTGACCTCATCTTGTCAGAAAGGCTCAACACTTATATCCGACCATGTGCAAGCACACCGCATCAGAAAGGCTATGCACTTACATCCGACCTCATCCTGTCAGAAAGGCACTGCACTTACAATCTACCATGCTCGAAAGCACCGCATCGAAAGGGCTCAGCACTTACAATCCGACAATGCACGAAGCACCGCATCGGAAAGGGCTTAGCACTTACAATCTGACCATGCACGAAGCACTGCATCGGAAAGGGCTCAACACTTACAATCTGACCATGCATGAAGCACCACATCAGAAAGGGCTCAACACTTACAATCTGACCATGCATGAAGCACCGCATTAGAAAGGGCTCTGCACTTACAATCTGACCATGCACGAAGCACCGCATCAGAAAGGGCATGGAATCACATCTGATCATGGAGGAACTAATCCTACCATCGCATCAGAATGGCCCCCAGTCTCAGACTAAGCTACCTAGTAACTGACCAGGCACCTCCATTCCTAGAATGATAGTTGCCCTTACATCTGACCTAGTCGTCAGAATGGCCAACACTCACATCTGACATGGGAGGAACCTAATCCTTTAGCCATGACAGAATGGTTCATCCCTTACATCTGATCAAGTGGGAACACATCCCTCTATCACATCAGAATGGCTTCTCAGTCCTAGACTGAGTTTTCCTGGTAATTGACCAGGTGCCTCCATTCCCAGAATGGTAGTTGCACTTACATCTGTCCTACTCGACAGAATGGCCAACACTCATATCTGACATGGAAGGAACCAATCCTCTCACCATGTCAGAATGGCTATGGGTCTCATTACTTTCTCTTGGAGGAAAACTCGATCTGGAGAACACCAAGCTTCTCCCTGAAGTACTCGAACTTCAACCTAGACAATGGCTTCGTCAATACATCAACTATTTGTTCCTCCATCGCAACATACTGGAGCTTCACTGCTCCTCTCTGCACCATATCCCTGATATAGTGATACTTGATCTTGATATGCTTCAACTTGTCATGGAACACTGGATTCTTTGACAACTTCACGCAACTCTGGTTGTCACAATGTATACAAGTAGCATCCAACTGGAGATCAAATATATCAGATAGTAGCTTCCGCAGCCATACTACCTCACAACTAGCTGAAAAAGGTACGAAATACTCTGCTTCAGCTGTACTCAGTGCCACACAGGATTGCTTCCTACTAAACCAAGAAATCACACCTGATCCCATACTGAAGCAACATCCTGAAGTGCTCTTCCTATCGATGGCACTGCCTGCCCAATCTGAATCGACATAACCCTCCAGGTTAATCTTCTGATTCGACTCATACTTGAGCCTATAATCAACTGTACCCCTCAGGTACCTCAGAATATGCTTTGCAGCAATCAAGTGAACATTTCTTGGATCTGTCAAGAACTGGCTCAAGGTGTTCATAGCAAAGCAAATGTCTAGTGTCGTGTTCGTCAGGTACATCAATGACCCAATCATCTGACGATACATCGTAGCATCAACTGAATCTGATGAAGCATCACTCAATAGCTTCAGGTTCGATGCCATAGGTGTGGCCATGGCTTTGCAGTCCATCATCCCAAACCTCTTCAGGATCTCTATTGCATACTTCCCTTGTCTAAGGAAGATTCCATCCGCACTCTGCCACACCTCCATACCTAGAAAATAATGCATCATACCCAAGTCCTTCATCTCGAACTCGGCATCAAGCTTTCTCTTCGTATCAGAAATCAACCATCCATACCTGTCACAAATAGATCATCTACATATAGTAGAAGCATCACTGGGTTTCCATCTTCAACCTTGTAGTAAAGGTTGGAATCTGCTTTACTCTTGGTAAAGCCCAAACTGGATAGAAAGATGTCAATTATGTCGTACCATGTCCTAGGTGCATGTTTCAAACCGTACAAGGCTTTCTTCAATCTGCAGACATGAGACTCCCTGTCATGTGTCTCAAAACCGAGTGGTTGTTCTACATACACTTCCTCTTCCACTACACCATTCAAGAAGGTAGTCTTGACATCCATCTGGTGTATCTTCCATTTCATCACTGCAGCCAGAGCAAGTACTGATCTGATGGAAGTGCATCTGGATACAAGTGCAAAGGTTTCTTCATAATCAATTCCTTCTTTCTGAGAGAAACCCCGAGCCACAAATCTTGCCTTATATTTTTCAATGCTACCGTCTGTAGCATGCTTGATCTTGTAGATCCATTTGGAAGTTACAACTGACTTCTCTTTTGGTCTTGGGACAGCATCCCAAACATCATTCTTCATGATCGACTGATACTCTTCGATCATAGCATCCTTCCATTCTTTCCGTTCTGCCGGTTCTTCATAACTGGAAGGTTCTTTATCAATGAAATCACATAGTAAAGCTACATACCTGGAACAAGATCTGGTCCTCTTTCTTTCTCTGTGATTCTCTTCTGGAGCCCCATATCTTTCCACACCTTGGATAAGTTCTCGTACCCAAGAAGGTTTCCTCTTATGAGGATTCTTCTCCAGAGGTGGATCTACAGGTCTTTGTGGTTCTTCAAATTCTCGATCTTCTTCTTGAATTTCTTCGTTCATGGTTGTGTCATGAATTCTGGGTACTTCTGCTTCTTCAGGTTCTTCAGCAAGTCTCTTTCTGGATTTGTTGTAAGATGTGTCTTCATCAAATGTCACATCCCTGCTGATGTCAATCTTCTTGTATCCTGGGAAATAGATTCTGTAAGCCTTCAAGCTTTCAGAGTATCCCACGAATATACCCTTCTTTCCAAAAGGATCTAATTTTGTTCTCTTCTCTTTTGGGATGTGTATGTATACAGGACAACCGAATATTCTGAGATGGCTGACTTCTGGTTTTTTACCGAAGAAGACTTCTTCAGGAGTCTTGTTCTCGAGTACTCTATGTGGAGTATGGTTCTGCACTGATGTTCTGGCAGCTTCTGCCCAAGGATGCATAGGAAGATCTTGATCATGAAGCATAGCTCTTGCAGCTTCCATGATAGTTCTGTTCTTTCGTTCCGTAATCCCATTTTGTTGTGGATTATAAGGAGTGGACAACTCCCTCTTAATCCCTGATTCTTTACATAGCTCTTTGAATTCATTTGAAGTGAATTCTCCGCCATTATTTGATCGAAAAGTCTTGATCTTATTTTCAGTGTGGTTCTCGATCAAAGCTTTGAATTCCTTGAATTTGTTGAATACTTCATCTTTGTTCTTCATGAAGTAAACCCATGTCTTCCTAGAAAAATCATTAATAAAGAAACATAATATGCATACCCCCTTAGTGAGCTTGATGACATAGGACCACATACATTGGAGTGGATGATTTCCAAGATTCATTTTGCTTTGCTTTCGCTACTTGGAAATGTCTTCTTTGTGTTCTTTCCTTTCGCACATCCTTTGCAGACCCCATCATGTTTTACTTGTATTTCTGGAAGACCTTCAAGAGCTTTGCTTGCAAGAGGTAGTGATCTATAATGCACATGTGCAGGCCTTCTATGCCAAAGTTCACTTGGATCTACTGTGTCATGGACCAGGGCTTGTTCTGGATGGCCCTTTAATTTGTACAAGCCTCCTTCTTGTTCACCAATCACTACCGCATCATCGATAGTCTTTCCTCTTGGCCACATGATGACTTGAACATCTATGAATGCAACCCTCATTCCTTTTGCATCCAATGCTAATATGGAGAGAAGGTTCTTCTTGTGTCCTGGCACAAACAATACTTCTTTCATTGTTAGAGACTTTCCAGAGTCTAGTTTGTAGGAAGATTCCCCACTACCTTTTATTGGATATTGGTAGTCATATCCTAGCTTCACCTTGTGAGGTGATTCATGTTTTGAGAGTTTCACAAAGGATTCCTTGAATCCAGTCATATGTTTGGAAGCCCCACTGTCTATAAGCCAATCATCACTTCCATGAGTAATGTTACCTATGAGAGCGGAGATCAAAACATATTCATCCTCGCTTGAAGAATCTTCACTTTCATATCTGGATCTCTTCTTAGATGGTTCATCATCCTCTGCAGCATGAGCATGATGTATTTTCTTGCTTCCCTTCTTCTCTTGAGAGCTACTTTTTTTCTTAGGAAAATCTCTAGCAAAGTGTCCTTTTTCATCACATGAATAGCAAATGTACTTAGACCTATCTCTAGGCTTTCTAGAGTTATTTCTATGATGAGAGTACTTACTTCTGTGATGGCTGGATCTGGATTTCTTGGATTGTACTGTGAGAGCTTGATCTTCACTTCCCATATTCTCTTCTCGAGCTACTATCCGAGCTTCTTCTTGAGAAAATTCTTCCCACAGTCTTGTGAACTTAACTAACTTCTTTCTAGCACAAATCCCTTGAATGAAAGAGTCCCATGTCCTAGGGAGACCATTCAAGGCGGTCATCACAATTTCTGCATTTTCCACTTCTTCATCTACTGCTTCCAATTGTTCCTTGATCTGAGAAACCCTTGTGAACTAATACTGGATGGTATCTGCATTATGGATCTTCACATTCTTTAGTTGATTCCTCAGAGTCATCTTCCGGTTTATGTTCTTCCCTTCAAACAATTTGGTTAGGGCATCAAACATAGCTTTAGGTGTCTTGAGAGAGGACACCTGTGGGATAAGGTGATCCTTGATAGAATCAATAATGATGCTCTTTGCCATAACCATCTTCTTCTTATGTAAGTCCTTTGCCTCATCTCCCTCTGGAACTGGAACCTCCTCATGGATGTAGGTGTCTAACTCATTTTCTTCCAGGACCAGGGAGATCCTATACTTCCATGCTCAGAAGTTATCAGCTCCCTCAATCTTTTCATCAAGCTTGGTGTGATGAGACATCTTAACTGAGAAGCTCAAATGGAAATACAAAAGATTTTAGATCTTACCAGGTTCAAGATGTCGGATCTGAAACTTGAGCTGAAATCCTGCAATACTGGATTAGGAGCAAATTAGGGTTTTGCTTTTTTGGAGTTCTGTCCACCCAAATGCCTTGAAATTTGTCCCTAACTTCGATTTTGGGGAGGAGATCAATCCAGGCCTGGGCTCACTGAAAAGTTCCTCTTCTGTGAAAAGCCCTAATTTTCGGCAGTAGCGTCGGGTCCAAAACTGAAAAACCTCATAATTGGATTATGCTTTGACAGAAAGATGCACCCTAAGGAGGAGAGTTATTCCACCTTACTTTTGCTGAAAATCTGTGGAGGAAGATCCACAAACTAGGGAGCCCTAGTTCCCGCAGCTGCACAGTGTCTTCTTCTCAGGTTAGCTCTAATACCATGTTAGTTTTTCAACATTAAGCAAGCATTATTAGGATCTTTAACTGAGAGAATAACATGCACATCAATTAAACACAAGAGAAAATGAACACAGTGTTTTTCCTCGAGGAAACCATAAAGGAGAAAACCCTGCAACTTCCTTAGAGATAGAATCAGCACCAAAATAGAAAATCCCAAAATAGTAAGTGATCTCCGACAGCAGTATCCTTCTTCTTATCTAGCCCCAGTGTCTTCTCCTTCCTCAACTATGCACTACACTTGAGTGTGTATGAGTTGTGTGATAAATAGAGACTCTAGTTCTCTATTTATACTAATCTCGGCATGACTAAAGCCCTACTAGGGCCGACCTCTACTAGGAGAGTCTAATATCCCTAGTGCCCCGGAAGTACGGGGACTTTAACCCTTAGACAATCGGAGGGTTACCCACTATGACTTGACATGACTTGTTTACATAATAGATCCTCCCGATCGGAACATCGGGGCATGACAATATGACTCAATTACATAATAGATACATCTCAGAATTAACATCGGGTTACAAGACATAAGATACATAGATGAATACATTCTGAAGTTACAAATACATCAACACATAAAGGAAAGGGAGCTTAACTCGATCAAAAGCGCTCTTCATATCCATCTTTATTACCATCCCTTTCTCTTTCCTTAAGAAACTTGAATGCAAATCTTCTTGAACTTGGATGACATTATCCACTAGATGTCTGCCTTTAACGAAACCCCCTTGAAGGGGAGAGATCAGCTTACCAAGCAATGGCTTTAATCTGTTTTCTAAAAGTTTGGGTATTATTTTATAAGAAGCATTACACAAAGAGATGGGTTAGAACCTATTAAAAGAAGAAGGATTGACTTCTTTAGGGATGAGGGCAAGGAATGTAGAGTTGGTGCACCCACCCAGTTTTGCTTTTTTTCTTTCTTCTGGAAGGCAGAAATCATACGCAGCAAATCAGATTTGATGATGGGCCAACAGAGTTTATAAAAGTGGATTGAGAATCCATCTGGCCTAGGATTTTTATCAAACTCCATGGCCCAAATGACTTCAACAATTTCCTTCGCCAAGAAAGGCTTCATTAGATCAAAATTGTCCTCAATGCTGACCAGAGAAGGAACATTATTCATAAATTCAGAAGACACTTCCTCATCAGTACAACCATCATCTTGAAACAACATTTGAAAGTGCCTGCTAGTTGACTGCTTAAGAAGATCTTGGCCTTTAATGATGACCCCTTCATCATCAGAGATTTCCGAAATGTGATTTCGGGAAATCCTGGCCCTACATCGACGATGGAAGAATGAATATTTCTTATCCCCCGCCTTCAGCCAAAGGCTTCTTGACTTCAACCTGAGATGCTCCTCCTCCTGCCTGAAAGAATTATTCATTTTTAGCTGAGCAAGTTGTTCCAGGACGATGTGAGAGGTGGTAACTTATCTATTTTCCAATTCGACTTGTAAAGCAGAAAGCTTTGCCACTCTATCCTTCTTGATAGTCTAAGGAGTAAGAAGAGGTGTTTTAATCCAATCTCCAATTGCGTTTTAAGAAGGAAGACCAATCTGCAGATAAACTTCTACACAAATTCTTGCGCAAGAAAATTGGTCTTTCCTTTCAGCCCTATCAACGTATCTGCCAAGCTTGTTCCCAATAATTACCAAAGATTCAATATTCCAACAATGTAAAGGAAGAAAGGGTAATCTTACCCAAACAGGTACTGCAGACGGGAAATCCTGGGAAGGATCGAAATCAGGGGTCCACTTATTCAGGTAAAGCCCTTGAGGCCCCATGAAGTATGGGCCATTTCAGAAAATCAGGTCTCTATCCTCTGCAGATCCAAAAACAAGCACAAAGAAGCCTCTTCCAACAAAGTGACTACGAATATCCTCTAAGACTAAGGGCTTCTAGTTCCTCTGCACCCATCCTTCAATTGCCTTAGGAGAGGGCCAAAGGCCAGTGAATTGACCGATGAGCCCCTGCTCAGCAAGATTTAACACCGATCGACAAGTCCGTTCAACTGGAAGCTCAACTGATGGAATGTCAACCTTCTTGACAAACTTATTAGATGCCCCCCCTTTCCTCTTATCGCAGGAAGCAATCAGCCTCTTGAAAGCTTCTAGATCGGGAGGGAGAGGGAGCGGAGGAACCCCTCCAGAATCCATTGGGACCAATGCACTCAAAGGACCTGAAGAGAGGATCCTAGCTCCAACGCAAATCTAAGAACCTGCAAAAGAAAATTCCCAAAGAAGTAGCGAACATGGTAAAAGACAAACGGTCGACTACTAAAATTAGGAAGCTCCAACAGCTCCCCCCAGACAAATCCTTCCTCTGTAAAAAATTAAAAACAACCATAAAGACCTATCTCAAGGATCTAGAAGGAATCTAGACTCCACTAGCAAAGAATCAAGAGAAATTTCAGCGCAGAGACAAACTCCAACCGAGAGATCTGGGAGATCTAGAAGCATGACCTTCTAGCAACCTCCTTCAAAGATTCAACCTCCCATACGCCTTGAAGGCCTTCAGGAGCAACGTCCAAGCAGGAATAAGCAAGGTCTACTCCACGAGGGAGCTCGAACCAGACTCCTCGAACAGAAGGCCAGGGCAACACGCAATTTTTTTTTTTGAATCTTGGAGCGAAAAAAAAAATGAATAATGTTCTAATTCCATCATAACCTAAATATTACATTCACAAACAAACAATTCATAGATAAAGTATAAATACACTTTACATTCAAACAATTTAAATTACACAAATAGTTTAAATAACTAAACAAGTTTAACATTAATCAACTAACATAGAGTTGCATACAAAAAACATGTACAACATCCACACATAGAGTCGCATAAAAAATACAAGTACAAACATATAACATTGTATAAAAAATACATGTACAAAAATTCACAAACACAAACAAAGTTGTATACCAAAAACATGTACAAAGATCCATAAACACATTGAATTGCATGCAAGAACATGGATGAAGATTCATAGACACATAAAGTTGCATACAAAAAAAGTCATCTCATCTAATAAATAAATACAAATTTGATTAATTATCAAATCCAATAAGGTCATGGACAAATATTCACAAACACAAAGCTGCATGCAAAAAAAACATTATTTCATTAAGCATACATTAAAATCATC
This sequence comes from Pseudotsuga menziesii, assembly GCA_001517045.1. Taxonomy (NCBI): domain Eukaryota; kingdom Viridiplantae; phylum Streptophyta; class Pinopsida; order Pinales; family Pinaceae; genus Pseudotsuga; species Pseudotsuga menziesii. The sequence continues at coordinate 74,392 of LPNX010466993.1, read as the reverse complement.
TCATCTAATAAATAAATACAAATTTGATTGATTAAATCCAATAAAGGCATTTATGACAACTTTGTATATGACAACAGAAACATAGAGGAAGTAACTTTTAATAAATATCTAGGAATTGACACCCATCACATGCTCAACTGGAACTATAGCATCGAGGAGAGGATTAATGAAGGGTGGAAAGCCTACTTTGGTTTTGAAAACAACTATAAATCGACAAATCTTATGATGTGGGATATAAATAAATTGTTTTTCAAAACGCTTGTCACTCTCGTTACTTTATATGGGTGGAATTACTTATTTATTTAATATATTTGTACAGTTTGCATAAATTGATTGTATTGTGTATTTGTACTTAATCTATGAAATTGTTTGTAAAATAAGATGAGTTTTATGTTTATGAATCTTTATGACTTTTATCTTTGTTGTGTTTATGGATCTTTGTCCATGTATTTTGTATACAATTATATATGTTTATGTTTTTCTGGAGCTTTGTACATGTTTTTGGTATGCATTTCCATGTTCGAGTTTGTGGATCTTTGTACATGTAATTATTTTTTTAAACTAAAACGGGTAAATTTTTTATTGATTTTTGAAAAACCGGCAGTCTTAAAAGACAATTGCCATTCAGCCAGATTACATAATCAAGAAGGAATCTTACAAAAGAACAAGAAACAATACAATATCAAATAGGGAACAATAAGAGAGAACCGCCAACAGAACATATTACATAATAGTTAAGGTATTAGTTGAAGAGAGCTGGGTTCATCGTTGATGCTGAGGAAGCCCTGAGGAATCAAGCAAGCTTTGTTGGCCAAAACATTAGCAAGATTATTAAGATTCCGCAGGATGTGGAAAGAGATCACGTTGTCAATTTCTTTCAATAAATTCTGAATTCTCTGAAGGGAATTATTCAAGGAAAAATTATGTAAACAATCGTCGAAGTTTAAAATTTTGATCAGCATCTCAGAGTCGCCGAAAATATGGATGGACTTGAATCCAAAATCCTTTGCTAACTGGATCTCCATGAGTAAACTATAATTTTAGGCATGACTATTAGTCATGGTGCCAAGCCCCCAGCTGAAATTGAATTCTGTCATTCTGTCTGGAGAGGAGATAAAGCCCCCGACACCTGAGGAACCAGGTTCCCCTTAGATGCACCATCGAAAAATAAGGTATTTGAAGAAGAGTTCATCCAAATAAAATTTAATTCTTCCAAGCTCCCATGAAAACGCCAGGAAAATGCACTGACAGGCTTGCTGAATGCCATCTTTCTCAAACCAAGATCATTGGGGCCCAACCACTTTAGGAATGAAGCAGTGAGAGGAGAACATAACGACTCATTGCAGATAGATTCAACAATTAAAATTTTGGAATGAAAGGCCACAGACCGTCGGTTCAGAGAGAGATCGTTGAAGATGCAGTTGTTCCTGGAGAGCCAAATCTTCGACCATACGATCTTAGGGACCAGATGCCAGACATGATACCAAACATAATCATTTCCATTTTTTGAAGGATGCTACTCATTCAAGGATAGGTAAAAACTTACAACAGAATATTGAGCAGGAGCAGAGAATCCGGTACCATGCAACACCAATTCCCACACTAATTTAGAGAAATCACAGTCAATTAAAATATGAGCAGTCGACTATTATTGAAAACCCCAACCAATTGATTTGGAGGAGCGATCTGCACGCTGAAGGCTGACTGAGCTTGATCTGAGCACGTGAGGGGCGAGAGGAGTCTGATCTGGACTAGAAACAGAACCATGGATTGCTGCTAAGGGAGAGCTTTGACCTTTCGCTGGTCTAGTTGACTACCTGCAGGTGGGATTGCTGTCAGAGGTTGCTCTGGCAATGCTGGAGGGATAAACATGGGCACTAAGATCCCTGGTGAGGATCGAGATCCGTCTCAGGTTTCTCATCTGGATGAATTTGATCGTTTAATTTCATCATACAACAAGAGATCCGGAAAAACCGAACCCCCGAAATTTGTCAAAAGGCTTGAAGATGTGCCGGAGGTTGCCCTTCCTCCGGAGGAAACTATCCAGGTAGCTCTCTCCCTAGAATATTGAGCCCTGATCGGTCAATTTACGGGGCTATGGCCCTCACCCAAAACTACGCACAGCTGGGTTCAAAGAAACTGGAGACCCCTAATCACCAACAATGTTGCTTCCTACTCCGTCGGACGAGGTTATTTCCTCTTCGACTTCGAATCCAAGGATGATAAAGAGTTGATCTTTAGAAATGGGCCCTACTTCATGGGGCCGCAAGGCCTTTACCTTAACAGGTGGAATCCGGACTTCGATCCTGAAGCTGACACACCAAAAGCAGTGCCCGTCTGGGTCAGGCTGCCTAATCTCCCTATGCATTGCTGGAACCCTAAATCCCTGCAAGCCATAGGGACTGCACTAGGGACTTACATTGATATGGCTAGTCCAAAAGACCAATATGCCTGTGCCCGTATTTGCGTTGAGGTCGACCTAGAAGCTAGACTCCCTGAAGCTATCAAATTAACCGTGGGAAGCTGGTCCCATTTCCAAAAACTTGATTATGAACGGCTGCCCTTCAAATGCAGAGGATGCCATGAGTACGGGCACTTCATCCGCAACTGTCCTAAAAAGCCTGAGATCTAGCAGGACAAGGCGGAGGGATGGAAAAAGGTGACTAGATCTAAAACCAAACACCAATCTGGAAAAGGCCCTAAAAAAGGTGAGGGGACCAATGAAACAAGGATCACTAATCTTGAAGGATCAATAGAAGCATCCAAGACTAAAGCAATGGTGGAAGTCAAGGAAGATCTGATTGAAATTGTTGAGAAATCCAACAATGAGGGGAACAAAGAATCTGAAGCAGAAATATCAGCTCAGCAATTGAAGGACCAAGATGAAGAAAAGGCCCCGGTCACTGCAGGGGAAACCCCGGGGAAATCAGAGGAAGACTCTGGATCGGAAGAAGAGGAAGAGGAGGAGGGGGAAATCAAAATAACCACATCGAGAATGTCTAAAACAAAGGGAAGGAAATCTAGGAAAGAAATAAGAGAGCAGGCAACCTACAAGGATAAGCTGCAAGGCTCTCAGCTAACCTTGGAAAAAATTCTGAAATCCACTAGGAACACCCGCCAGCAAGGGCATGCCTACGCTCTCCAAAAGTAAGTAATGAGGATCCTCTCCTGGAACTGTAGAGGTCTTGGAAGTAAAATCAAGGAAGAAGCAATGTTAGGTCTATCTTCTTTACATCAGCCGTACGTCTTTATGATCCAAGAGACCAAGATGGAGGAAGCCGTCTTCCTCCAAGTTAGTCAAAATTTTTGGAAAAGCAAAGGAAAAGCTGCAATAAGCTCAAGAGGGGATTCTGGCGGCATTGGAACCCTATGGAATGAAAAAGAATTTTACACCATTGCCATAAAGTACAGCAACCATTGGATCCTCACCCAGCTTAGGCAAAAATTCTCGAACTCCCTGGTAAGTATTTTCAATATCTATGCTCCCAATTCTGTTGCTGAAAAAAATTCCTGTTGGAATCTCCTGCGTGAGGAGAAGAGTAATCTGCAAGGTAACATCATAATTGCAGGTGATCTTAATGACACCCTAAGCCAAGAGGAAAAGTGAGGTGGGTCTTTGATCAGGGATCCCATAAGGGAGACTGTAGATGAAATCATCCTAGAGTGGGATCTCATGGACATTAAACCTACTTCTGGAAAGTATACCTGGAATAATAAAAGATTAGGGCCTGGACATATTGCCGCAAGACTCAATAGGTTCCTAGTCCAGGACTCCTTCCTCCTGCTGGGGCTGAATATATCTTCCAAAATATTGCCATTTGGAGTCTCTGACCACAAGCCCATTCTCCTTGAGATGACTATTAACAAGAACTGGGGCCCAATTCCTTTCAAGTTTAACCCCATGTGGGCAAAGCACTCTGACTTCCTCCAAATCGTAGCTGATTCGTGGACCCCCCCGGTCACAGGATCTCCCTTATATGTTTGGGAGGAAAAGATAAGAAGATTGAAAAATCGCCTTAAACTATGGGCCAAGACTATCCCATATCCTTCAGATAAAAAAACTCAAGCAGCGCATGAGCTCGAGTCCCACCAGGCTGCCTTGGAGGATAAAAACGTGGGCGCAGAGGATCTTCATGCTGAAGCTATATTACATGCAAACCTTCATAAAGCTTGCAAAATCGAGTCTGATTGGTGGAAGATTGAGGCTAGATGCGATTGGCTGGCTGATGGTGATAAGAACTCAGGGTATTTCCATAAGCAGGTGGCAGCCAGAAACAATTTCAACTGTGTTAAGGAAATTCATACCCAGGAACGTATTATCACCAGTCATGAAGAAATTAAAATAGAAGCAACTAGACATTTCAGGGGACTCTTCATGGCCCAGCCAGTAGTGGAGGACGCTGAGATCTTGAATCTGATACCCAATTCCATTAAAACTAGCGATAATGAGTCTCTCACCCAGGCAATTACGATGGAGGAGATCAAGAGAGCCGTTGATGGCATGAAGGATGACAGAGCCCCGAGACCTGATGGATTTAATAGTACCTTTGTTAAGCTTTGCTGGAACATCATTAAGAAAGACTTAATTAAGATGGTCCGGAAGTCCCAGAGATGCAGTAAAATCTGTGGAAGCACCAATTCTACTTTCCTGGCTTTAATACCCAAAGAGAAGGAGGCCAAATACTTTGACAGGTTCAGGCCTATTTCTTTGTGCAATATAGGCTATAAAATCATCACTAAGGTAATGGCAGGCAGACTCAAGCATATCCTACCAACACTGATCCCTGAGAACCAAGGAGGATTTGTAAAAGGCAGGAAGATCTGGGAAAACATCATTTTAGTCCAAGAGGCTATACACACCAGCTTGAAGAACGGTGATAAGGGAATGGTGGTCAAAATTGATCTTGCCAATGCCTTCGACAGGGTCAGCCATCCCTTCCTTTTCCAGGTGATGCAGAAATTTGGATTCGCTTCTGATTTTATCTCTTGGGTCAGGGCTTGTATCACCAATCCGTGGATTGCCCCGCTTGTTAACGGAAGAGCTGCCCCCTTCTTCCAAGCCTTGAGAGGCCTAAGGCAAGGATGCCCGCTCTCTCCCCTCCTTTATGCCATCCAAGCCTCTGTTCTAAGCTTTCAGCTAGAGGCCGCCAGGTAGGACCAGGATCTCACCGGAATCCAAATGGCCAAAGGCATCAAGGATATTAATCACATGCAATTTGCGGATGACACTATCTTACTAGGCGGTGCTAGTATCATTATATCCCGGCGATTCAAGACTGAGCTGAACCATTACTTCCTAGCTTCTAGAGGCCAAGTGTACCTTAGGAAAAGCCAGATCTATGGTTGGAACATCAACCCGAAGGAAATGTCAGATATCTCCCGGGGCCTCAACATGGGCGGGGTTACTGCCTGGGAGTCCTTCAACTATCTGGGGGTACCCATCTTCAAAACCAAGTCCAAGAGCTCGGCCTGGAACCCTGTTGTGGAGAAAATTAAAAACAGAATCCAAGGATGGGGATCAACCTGGTTAAACTTGGCTGGGAAGGTAGTTTTAATCAAGGCTGTCTTGAACAACTACCTGATTTATCGGAGCTCTCTCCTTCTAGCTTCGGTAAAAACCATCAATCAAATAGAAGGACTGATAAGGTCCTTTCTCTGGCAGGGGGGCAGTGCTGGAAGAAGCAAGAAGTTTGCGTTGGTAAGCTGGAGAACTATTAAGCTGCCGAAGTCTGAAGGAGGCCTTCACATCAGAGATCTCAGGACCCAAAATTTGGCTATGGGAGCCAAGCTGATCTGGAATCTTCTAGTCCCCAAGCCCTCCTGGTCCAGTCTAGTGCTGAAAGATAAGTATTTCAGGGGTACAAGGCTCAAATGTCTTGAAGGTGCCCACGTGAACCAGAATGGATCCACCATTCATAAAATCTGTCTTAAGGTGCTGCCTCAGTTCATAGGTGGTTTGCACTGGGTCCCAGGCAATGGGAAACTCATCAATCTTTGGAATGACACTGTTCTAGGCAAGATTCCTCCACATCTACCTCGCCTGCAGCATAGGATGGACGCGCTGGGACTGAAAACGATCTGGGACATTTCCACATGGGAGAACTCTGAAGGCCAGCGATGGGTTGGCTGGAAATTAACGGATCTTGCCGATGAGCTTGATGAAGAGAAGTCACAGCTTCTCGACCACCTGGTTGGGATAGCCCCACTCTGCCAAAATAGAAGGGACAAGCATGGAAGGGGTGATCAAACAGGCAATTACTCCACCTCTGAAGGATACCAACGATTTTTAGCTGATTTTAACATCCCTGCCAATCCCAAAATCTGGAATTATAACTGGAACAACACCACATTGCCTAAGATTGACCTCTTTATTTGGACGTTGCTGCATGGAAGAATTCTCACAGGCGAGAATCTGGAAAAGAAAGGGATCGCTGGGCCTTTTAGATGTCCCTTATGTGTAGCCACTGGAGAAACCATAACGCATCTGTTTTTTCAGTGTTCTTATGCCAAATCAGTGTGGAAGGACGCGCTAGATAGCTGGGGAGGATTACAGAGGACGTCGGTAAGTATTCATGATTGCTTTTACAATTGGGAAAACCTTTACCAAGGTGAGCTGTTTGAGAAGAGGGGTCTCGAGAACTTGCTGGCTAAAAATCCCAAAAATTATATGCTGGTGTTTATGGAACGAAAGGAACTACAGGATTTTTCAGGAAAAAAATCAGCCCACATGGAAGATAGCCATCAAAACTCAGGCCTTGATCATGGAGGTTATAAGCATCTCGAAGATTCCGAGCAATAAAGGATCACTAACGGGAAAAGAAAAGGAGTGGATGCGAAGTCTCAAGCCCCTGGCTGATAAATTTGTTGATGCTAAGAAACTGGAGGCATGGGAGATCAGGATGGATAATTCTCAGTTTGGCAATTGGCTAAAAGAGAGGAAAATTTTTAAGCTTTTCTTTGATGGGGCTTCGAAAGGGAACCCAGGGAAGGCCGGAGGAGGTGGAGTCATCATCAATCCAGATGGGGAAGTCGAGGTGGAATACAGCTGGAATATTGGTTATGAAACTAATAATATGGCTGAGGCCTATGGGCTATGGCAAGGCCTAAAGCAACTGCTGGTTAAAAAGGTGGATGAAGTCATGGTTTTTGGGGACTCCAGGATTATCATCCAGGCAATGAATGGAGGTAGGAAAAGTGATAACATTAGGATAGCTATATTGACAAGAAGAATTAGGTCCATTACCAAGCTGTTTCGAAAGGTTTGCTTCTATCACATTCTCAGGGATCTTAATGCCTTGGCGGACATGGCAGCCAATAAAGCCATAGATGCGGACCTAAATGGTATAATAGTTAATTCGGTTGTTAAAAGTGACATTCCTCCTTAGCTCCTCGGATGGTCATTGAGTGAACGAAGTGGTTACTAGGTGAATGTTGTCATGTACTTTTCTACAGTGGCCCATTGCTGATTTTTAATAAACTCCATAACCATTCCTGTTAAAAATAAAATAAAAAATATGAGCAGTCGACTCAAAATTTGATTTGCAAAAACAACACCAGAAAGGGCCGTTAAAATCACGTTTTAGCAAGTTATCTCCTGTCAGCACCTTGTTGTGCAATGTCAACCATGTAAAAAAATTAACTTTGGGGGGGCCGAGAGGAGACCATACTGATCTCCAAATTGCCGAGGAGAGGTCGGAAAGGGGAACATCTTGAAGTTCAAAGAAACCATTTGTAACTGAATAAAAACCAGAGCTGCCCCATCCCTAGGAGTCTTTAGATAGTCTGTGAATAGGAGCGATACCAGTCAGGTAGGAAAGTACAATTTTTTTTGGTCGACTAGAGTGTCAGGGAGGTCAGGGAAAGACCAACCCACCCTATTAGCCACACAATTCCATGAACAAATATCTACTAGGTGGAGAAGACCTTTGTTAGTTGACCAATCCATAATATATGCTAACAACATGTCAGAGGAAAGAGCAAGTTTTCTAGAAATTTTATCCTCCCAGAGAAGGATCTTCTTCCCATTACCTGGGATTCAAAAGCACTGTTGATTAAATATTTCAATACCTTTTCTACAAGAGTTCCAGAGGGCGTATTAGATGAAGTTAAGTTTCTTAAGGAGCCACCTTTAAGATACTTCTTCGTGAATATCTTGCTGACAGGATGTTATTTGTCCGAATAGAGCTACCAAATTATTTTTCACCCAGAGCTATATTAGCTAGGCAGGGGTCACGAATTTGTAACCCACCAGCTGATAAGGGTCTTTTAATAATTTCCCAACTTGCCAAATGCATCTTGTTGTGATTTCCTTTTCCGCCTTTCTAGAGAAAATCACGCAATAGTTTAGCAATATGAGTTGATATTGACTTGGGGGCAAGCAATAAGGAAGACTGAAATAAAGGTTGAGCAGATAGGACTGAGTTGATCAAGATGAGCTTGCCAGCCTTAGTTAACCAGTGACCGCACCAGGAAACAATTTTTGTTTTCATCTTTGCAATCACTTGAAGCCAGAGAGAAGGGGGAGCTGGGCCAAGGGTTAAAGGCAACCCAAGTAATTTATCTTTTCCCACTTGTCAAAGCCAGGAAAACCAAAGAGATTGGCTATTCGGAGAATGGCTGAGTGCTCAACATTCCAACCATAGATTGCACTTTTATTTTTGTTGATCAAGGCTTCAGATATAAGACAAAAATTCTGAAGAATTTCATTGGAGGCCTTGGAAATCTTCAAAGAAGCCCCTCCTAGAAGAAGAGAGTCATCTGCCAAGATAGCATGGTTAATAGGGACCAAACCCCTGGAAATCTTGATGCTCGGGATGAAACCAACATTTATTTCAGCTGAAAGCATTCTGCTAAGAGATTATGCCATCAAGATATACAAAAAGGGTGACATCGGACATCCTTGCCGAAGTCCCCTAGAGGATTGAAAAAATTCTGAAGGTCTGCGATTTACAAGAGGCGCAATCCAAGGCCTATCGGTACAAGCTTTGATAAGATTTACAAATTCAGAGCTAAATCCAAAAGCAAGAAGAACATCATAAAGAAAGGGAAGCTTTATGCGGTCAAAGGCGTTTTTCATGTCCAACTAGATTAACATACCTTTCTCCTTCCTTTGGAAACTAGAATGGAGAGCTTCTTGGAATTGGATAACATTATAGACCAAGTTCCTACCTTTTACAAAACCTCCCTGAAGGGGAGAGAGCAGCTTTCCTAACAAGAGTTTGAATCTGTTAGCAAGAAGCTTGACTAAAATCTTGTAAGAGGCATTGCACAAAGAGATAGGTTGAAATCTATTGATTGAAGAAGAATTTACTTCATTTGGAATTAGAGCGAGGAATGTAGAATTTGTACATCCACCAACTTTAGCTTTTTTTTGAAAGGATTTCACCATACGAAATAGATCTGATTTGATTATGTTCCAGCAGAATCTGTAAAAATGGAAGGAGAAGCCATTCGGCTCAGGAGCTTTATCCGGCTACATAGCCCAAACCACATCCAAGATTTCCTGTTCAGAAAAGGGTTCCAATAAGGCTTGATTATCAACTGAGCTGACAAGAGAAGGAATCTTATCCAAAAATTCAGCAGTCACCCCATGATCAGAGAGACCATCTTCCTGGAACAAGAGCTGGAAATGTCTGCTAGCAGCCTGCTTAAGAGAATATTGACCTTTGATAATGATCCCATCTCCAATAGAGATTTCCGAAATATGATTCCAAGACAATATAGCCCTGCATTGGCGATGGAAGTATGCTGTATTTTTATCACCCGCTTGAAACCAGGGACTACGGGACTTCAACCGAAGATGTTCCTCTTCCTGCCGAAAGGAGAGAGAGGTTTTAAGTTGAGCAGACTGTTCCAAAACTAACTGAGTTTAAGTGATGTCTCCGAATTCCATTTCTAATTGTAACACTGATAATTCTAGCACTCTCTCTTGCCTGGAGCTAGTTGGAGTATTTAGGGAGGCTTTAACCCACGATTTCAACGCAAGTTTGGTTCTTTTAATCTTCTGTTCCCAGACAAAACTGGGTGAACCTTCAACATAATGAGTACAGGCTTGTTGAATCATTTCCAGAAATCCATCTCTCTCAGTCCATAGTGGGATGAACTGAAATGGGATTGGCCCGAGGTCATCTTCATTTTCAAAAATAAGAGAAATAGGATGATGGTCGGACGAGATTTAGGCAAATTTTTTGAAGAAATAATAGCTTTCTTGTCCTGCAGATTGCTATGCTCTAGAAATCGGTCAAGACAGGCTGATATGTTGGCTGAACCAACTCGATTATTGGACCAAGTGAACTGTCCAACTTTCATTTTAATGTCATTCAGATCACAGGAGAAAATAATTTCCTCGACCGTGTCATGAAGCTATTCTTTGCTTTGTACATGTATTTTTTATACAACACTGTATTTGTACATATTTTTTTTTGTAACACCATATATTTGTGGATGTTTGTACATGTTTTTTTGCTAGATGCATGTCTTTGTGAAATATTGTATCGGATGTTAAACATATCAATAAAACTAACAACTGATTAGCTTAGTTAATTTTGACAAATTAATTCATTACACCCATAATATTTATAGAGAGAACTAAACAAATACTTGTATATTGCAACACAAACTACGACAAAATGATATATCATTTTTATTGGAACAAATAATTTGAAGTAAATTAAATTAATATACTAAATACATTAACATACAAATGAATTATATCTGTCTAAAGCAAAAAAACATGATTTACAATTATCTAGACCTATTTGGAAGGATTGGAAATGGGCTCATGACAAGCCATTCATGGAGCTTTATCCTAAAATATTCAACCAACTTGTTCAATTATGTATCATATTAAATTGTAATAAGTGAAATCTACAAACAGCGAAACATGGTAGATCTATAGCTGCAAAGGAAGCTATAAGTCCCACACTTCTATTAAGACATGGTTGTTATGATGGTTGGTCCTTCATAAAAACTTGCATTAAAGTATTTACTACATATCACTAATCTTACAAATAGTTTTTTTGTGTCATAAACCAAAAATGGTTAAACATGTCTTATGGAATTGCCTTGTTCATAGAACAGTTTAACCATACATTGTTGCTAAATATAATGTTCTCCTTGTTTCTCTTATTCATTGGAAAGTAGTTGTGTTTGCGACAAATGGATAATCAGGAAGGAAAGCAAGAGTGTATCACGTGATCAAACTGCAAGCATCTTGTTCCTATGGAAAAGACATCATCAACCTCTTGAGATTCACGAGTGTTAGCAAGAGAATCAAATGAAACCAAAACCAACCTAAAATTTTCATTGAAAAAAGAAACAAGACTAGGGAAGCCAAGAAAAGTGCAACACTAGAGATAGAAATAAACCCTAGCACACGTGCACTAGAGAGAGAAACATCGCAAGCATAAGATACATCAAACCATGAATGAGAGAGAGAAATGCTTTATGGTGCCCTTGGACTAAATCACTTGTATAGGAATGAAGGAATTATAAGAATATGTGAAAATACAAAATGAGTTGTCTATTAATACAAAACTAAAGTGGTAGGGTGCTTTCCCTTGGGAAGGGTTATTGTTGGAGCGGGGTCCCGCAGCTACAGGAAAAGCTGCTATTTTTGGTAGAAGATGGACAATTTTTGGAGGAAAGACAGTTTTGGCGATGCGATAAAGGTACGACACCGTAGTGCATTTCCCGCCGCGGATCGCGGGCCGGAAATCGCGGTGGTTGGAACAAGAAAGTCAAAGGAAAATAGTACTTGAAGCAGCCGAGAAGAGAGCTCAACGACTACATTTAAGGCAGCGGCGACGACAGGAGGGCTCAGCTACCCTCATAAAGGAAGAAGGAGCAATGGGATGAGGTAGTAAAGACAAAGGATAGAAGGGGAGCGACCGAGGACGCAGCGCCCATACCCACGATCAGCGCTGGAAATCATGGAAGACTGCAGGAAGCTGTGGTGTGACCGGTAAAGCGGCAGTACAAAGTACAGAAAGGCCGACTATCACAGTTAGGGTTTTGGTTACTGTTGGGACAGGCCCACAGTTTTGTATCACGGTGAGACCTTCAGGCCACCTATTTAAGCATGTATTTTGTATTATGAAGGGTTATATATTTAGATGGATAGTGAGCTAGCTAGTTAGATAGTTGGCTGATAAGGTTGTAACTATTGTTATCAATATAGAAAGACATTGAGGAAGAGTCGAGCTCTGGTTCTGTCTTTAAGTATGTAGTTATCTTACTGTAACCAGTGGCCGGCTCCTTGAGCATGAATGTAACAATTTGCAGGGATTGAGAGAGAGAGAGAGAGAGAGAGAGAGAGAGAGTATATTGTAAGAAGAAAGCAATATAGGAAGAGAAGAGATCTAAGAGAGAAGGGCTCCCAGCTGTGTGCATGGAGTTTCCCAGAATATCTCAAGCTGCATAAGAGGTTGCAGTGGAACTGTGTTACTCTCTCAAGATATAATATAAACATAGTTCCCGTGGATGTAGCTTCCCCCCTGGAAGTGAACCACGTACATCCGTGTGTTGTGTGACCGTTTCATGTGATTGTGCTCTACTTATTTGCTATCTGTTATCTGTTACATGAACTTTGCTTAATCAGTTAATGAATGTATGTATGCTATCCTTCAGTTTACAGTAACATAGAAGGTCAAATGCAAGTTGAATGTGTCGAGTACTCTATGTATGAGTTTATCAGTGCTTGATTCACGACAGTAGCAGCTACTGTGTTAAGTGACTTATGTATATTTAGTTTAGCAAGTTGAGTGTAATTAATGTTAAGCATGTTAAACTGTAGAAGCTTAAGTGAGGCTGTTTAACACCTTAATGAAGGTTAACCGAGCTATTATACCCAGAAAGGAAGCCTCTGGACCTTGAGAGTTGATGAGTATATCGAGTCTTACTGTAGGAAATATCGTAGCGTAGAAAGGGCGATATCGCACTGTCGGGGAAGCTGCGGTGTGAGATATCGCAGGTTAAGAGTTGGGCAGAAGGGAAGGTTCGTGCAGCGCCCTAGAAGATGTGATGCGATAATAGTCAATCCCATAACAGAGTTAGCTTGAAAGAGAGAAACAACCCTTGCTGAGAGATTCCGCTGGTTAAGTAGAGTCAGAGAACCTAGGATGCTGCAGAACCTGGTTGAGGAAACCTGATTCCTCAGCCACCCCATCTAGGATCACTTCGGGTGAGACTTTAGGCCATTCTGCGGTCTGTCGCCGAAAGGGCCAGTGAGCTAGGGGTTTTGTTGGTACAATAAAGTAAACCCGGGTCTGCCTAGAGAAGACCAACAAATGGTTCTGTCGCTGGTTTTGAACAAATTGAAGAGCTGATGTTCTGTTGGCATCCTACTAAAGAAGAACTTAACCAGTGGGTTGAGTATAAGGAAAGAGAATTTGCTGAGAAAGAAAACAAGAGTCCTAGGCTGAGTACAGAGGACTGGTTACAGAAACATATCTTCACAGACCTGCATGAGATATTTTTTGTGACCTATGCAAATGAGTTGTACGATTGGTTGTCAAAGTTGATTGATAAGCATGTATTCAAGAAGAAAAGGAACATTGTCTGGACATAGGAGCTGATTCAAACCATGAAAAGCGTAGATAATCCCATTTCGCGAGCAGTAGACTTCTGGATTGCGAGTTTGCTGGAAGGTTTTATTACAGAGTTTGCAGTTGATCAAAGAAAGAGTTTTGGCGAAGCAGAGAGGTACTTCTTCAAAGGATATCACGGTAAGTACTTGAACTCTTTAAATCTGTTCCTTAAGATGTTATTGTATGAAAAAGGAGTACTGGATATATTCTCAGATGAATAAGTTAAGTAAGTGTAATGTCACAAGAGTTTGAGAGTGACTCTGAAGAAATTGGATGTACACGTAGCGGTAAGAGATATAAAGTAGATTTCAGATCTTCCTTCTTTGAATATAGTTCAGACAGTACTAGAGAACAGAGTCAAAGTAAAAGAGAAAGAACATCAGGGGGTATCCCTTACCACCCTTATACCCCACAGAAACAAACTGGGACTCAGAATAATACCACAGGAACTCCATCTAGTAGTTCACACACAGTACATACTACCTCTACACCATCTACATTTATATCGCCAAGTGGTAGTAATACAACAAATCAGAATCCACCTCATAGAAACAGAATGGGGGATGCCATGAAATTACCTACCTTTAGGGGTACAGGGGCAGAAGACCCAGAACAACATTGGTTCCTATGTGAAGCTGTATGGACCATTAAACAGATCCAGGATGACAATACTAAGCTTGTCCAGTTGGGCACTACACTTAGAGAAAGAGCTTTAACATGGTATATGACGTATACATCAGCACAGAACAGAACACTCATAGAGGTCAAGACCGCAATGATTAAGGAATTTAAGAAACCCAAGTCTGAGTCACAATGTATCACAGAACTTAAAGACATCAAACAATTACCCACAGAGTTAGTATGTGATTTCGATCAGAAATTTAAAGCTCTTATAGACCAAGTTAGTTTTGAGTTTGCGCTGGAGCAGCATAAGGAATGGTTCATCGCAGCACTGCTCCTTCATATCAGACTTCCACTAATGCAACAGAAACTCCATACGCAGGATGAAGCATTGGAGATGGAAATGAAACTAGAGGCTTCACCTCTAGCTGAGACTAGTGTAGGTATGACAAATTTACAGAATCAGTTAGCCAATCTCACTTTACAGCTACATGAGATTAAGAAAGGAAAAGAGGTTGAACAAGAACTATGGTGTACAAAGTGTAAAGGACATGGCCATACCAAAGATAAATGTCCAGTATTTGTTGAGTATCTAGCAAGTGGGGCTCCTGACCTCTTAGTACAGAATCAAGGGCCATGGTGTGAAATCTGTAGAACAAGAGGACATAGACCACAGGAATGCCCTTTACTTCAGAAGTATGTACAAACCCCTAAGAATTTATACTGTAACTTCTGTAAGTCAGTAGGACATGATGAAAATAATTGCAGAGCTTATGATCTCATGATAGAGAGAAAACATGACTTCTACAGAGTCCAGTCAGAGACATAAGGACCAAAAACAGGCCCATCGCATGAACCAACTCATGATGGCCATGGTGGAGGATTCAGAGGAAGAGGCCGTGGTGGCGGCTTTGGCCGTGGCCGTGGACCGATTGTTTGTTACAACTGTGGAGCCATAGGACATTATGCTAGGGATTGTCAGAACCCTACTACAACATGTAAGTATTGCAAGTCCTATGATCATACTATAGAAGAATGTCCTATCTTGATAGCCAAGATTAAGGATCCTAAGCCAACAGTAAACCAGAATATTCAGCTTATTGCTGCTGAGCAGAAAGAACCAGAACCAAGAGTCAATATTGTGACTCGCAATGGTGCTTCTACTAGCAGGACATCGCAGGATGCTGAAAAGAATACAAGTCCGAAGTGGGTGCATAAAGCCACTGATAAATCTACACCACTTGACCTGCAGAAGAACAAAGAAACATTTCAGCAAGCTAAAACTTTCTTTACTGAACCTACAACATTAGGATCGTAGATATTGCCTCATAGGGGTATACCGCAGCAAAAACCTTGTAGCATTAGTCCTCTGTAAATATCGCAGGCTACCACATCTGAAAGGTACGAAGAGGATGAGTTGACAGGAAGTGTACAATCCTTCCTGCGGAGCTGATTGAAACTCATAAGAAATGAGAAAGCCATAGGAGAGATTCAACGCATTATAGATCAGTATCAGCAGTCTTCTTCCATGAGCAGTACGCAACATGCTGTTCATAATATTATGGGCGATACAAGAACATGAAGAGAAATGAGACTCACAGCACAAATTGGAGAGTTTGAAATGGATGAGGTAATCCTAGATTTAGGATCAGAGGTAAATGTTCTTACTAAGTAGACATGGGAACAGATGGGTAGCCCTAAGTTATCCAGATCACCTATCCATCTGCGATTAGCCAATTAGTAGAGGGTATCGCCACTAGGCCGATTACCGCAAGTACCAGTTGATATTGATGGAATTCGTAGCTTTGCAGATTTTGAAGTCATAGAAATTATTGGCGATAGCAGACTGTATCCAGCTTTATTAGGTATCGATTGGGCATTTGAAAACATGGCTGTTATCGATTTGAAGAAAAGACAAATGACCTTTGAGGATAAACAGATTCGAGTCATCGCACCGTTGGATCCTTTTTAGGGTCCCCGATACATTGAACCTATCAGAGCAGAGGAAGAGGTGAGTAATATGGAGAGCCTCTATCAGATGACTGCTAACTAGAGTGATTATATCAATCCCACCGTAGAAGGAAATATTAGTTGGTGATGAGACAACTCATGCGCATCGGATTCAGATGTTGGTTTATAAAATTGGCAGAATAGACTTTATGAAGTTTCAGCTCGCAGATGTGCATTTATGACTAAGTCACTGCGATGGATTGGAACAGAGATTAAGGATATTCCATCATTTGATGGCTTAGCAGATGTCAAAGAATTTTTACAGCAGTTTGAGCACGAAATCCCTCATGAGCAGAGGATGGCAGCTATTGACCTTGCAGTAAGAGCCACACCTGCAAGATGGTGGCATGCACATAAATAAAATATCGCATCGTGGGATGATTTTAAGAGATTGATGGCGATCAGATTCTCTATTGACAAGGAGCAGTTTCAACAGAAATATACAGGAGAAAGTGACCCCAGGTCACATATTAAGATTTGTGAACAGAATTGGTTAGACATTCAAGAGGATGAATGGGTTCACCCATTCATTCACACTTTAGACACAGTCCCAAGGAATTGGTACACTGAGACAGAGTTGTGCAGAGGAACGATTACATGGCCAGTTATGATAGACAACTTTCTACTCACTTTCACTTTTGAATCTGAGTACCCAAGCATTGATCAGGCCCTAGAGATTATAAAGACTAAGATATTTGATGACTGTACCCTACCAGTGTATGCTCAGCCTGATTGGGCCATCCAGTTAGAACATGCGCTAGAGTGTTACAACTTCGCAGAAGAGCCAGGCGACGAGGATGAGAATCCTCGCAGTATCAACATTCCAGAGTCAGAAGGGACTCGCGAAGTTGATGGACCAAAGCTAGAGATTCCAGCTGTCACAGAGCCTATTAAGATTAAAAAGATCAATATCGGCACAGAAACAGAACCAAAGTTTGCCTCTATTGGAGACGATTGAGATGACGAAACGGTAGGACACATCGCAGATTTGTTACATGACTATCAGAGCTTATTTCCCACTAAGTTTATAGAGATTTGGGAATAGTAGGAGATTTGGGAATCATGAGGATACCTTTGAAAGAGGATGCTAGGCCAGTTAAGCAACGTCCATACAGATTAAATCCTCATTATAAAGAAAAAAGTTAAAGATGAGATTGATAAGATGCTAGCAGCAGGCATCATTGAGCCAGTAGAAGAGAGCGAATGGGTTAGTCCCATGGTTGTGTAGGAAAATAAAACTAAAGGAGAAATCAGGATTTGTGTCGATTTGTGCAAACTCAACGACGCATCACTTCATGACCCATTTTCGACACCTTTTACTGATGAAGTTTTAGACAATGTGGGAGGACAGGATATCTACTCATTCACTGATGGCTTTTCAGGCTATCACCAGATAAGAATCCATACAGAGGATCGACACAAGACCACCTTTGCGACAGAATGGGGCTCATTCCAGTATACGGTAATGCCCTTTGGTTTTAAAAATGCACCAGCTATTTTTTCTAGAGTAGTAGTTGCTGTCTTTAAGGAATACATCCATAAATTCTTAGAAGTCTATTTTGATGATTGGACTGTATTTGGATTAATCAAAGAACATATAGGAGATTTAAGGCTCATGTTAGAGAAATGTAGGCAATATCATATTTCTCTTAACTTGAAGAAATGTATATTCTGTGCACCATTTGGTTTTTTGTTGGGTCATATTGTTTGCAGACAAGGCTTGATGGTAGATCCTGCAAAGATTGCCATCATTGTAAATCTCCCAGCACTCAACTCAGTCAAGCAATTGAGGACAATGCTTGGTCATACAGGGTATTATAGAAAATTCATCAAAGGCTATGCAAAGATCACAGCACCTATGGAAAAGCTGTTAAAGAAAGAAGTGAAATTCCTATGGAATGAGGAATGCCAGCAAAGTTTAGACACTCTTAAGAAAAGATGGTTACAACACCCATCTTAGTATTTCCAGATTGGAACAAGCCATTTCATGTACATGTGGATGCATCTGGCATTGCACTGGGGATTGTCTTAACAAAGCCAGGAGAAGGGGGTATCGATCACCCTATCGCGTACTCCAACAGAAAGTTATCTACCTCAGAAAAGAACTACACCACTATAGAAAGAGAAGGATTAGCTATGGTGTATGCTCTACAGAAGTTTAGGCACTACCTGTTGGGTGCCCCATTCAAGATGTTCACTGACCATTCTGCTTTAAAGTATTTGGTCAATAAGCCAGTGTTAGGGGGAAGGATCTGCAGATGGTTACTCCTATTTCAGGAGTATGATTTTGAAATTATTGTAAAACCAGGGAGATTGAATGCTGGACCCGATCACCTGTCGCGGATAGACTCAGGAGAAGAACCAAGTAATTTAGACGATAATTTGCCAGATGCGCAATTGTTCTCTATCTAGATCACAGATGAGTATTACGCGGATATTATTCACTTTCTCACTACAGGGTGGGCACCAGTTGAGTTTACTAAGCAGCAAAAGAAACAATTAGTTGTTAAAGCAATAGATTTCACTTTGATCGCAGGACATTTATATAAGTTAGGTCCAGATGAAGTCCTGCGCAGATGCGTTATGCCACACGAGAAAGAGGCCATTATCAGAGCAGCACATTCAGGTATCGCAGGAGGACATTTCGCAGGAAAGTTGACTGCTTAGAAAATTCTAGCTGCAGGATTATGGTGGCCTACTTTGCACAAAGACACTAAGGAGTTTTACAGATGCTGCGATATCTGCCAGAGGGTATGAAAACTTTCGCGGAGAGATGAAATTCCGTTGTGACCATAGATTATGCTGCGGGCATTTGACAAGTGGGCTATATATTTTGTGGGTCCTATCAACCCACTAGGGAAGCGAACTGGTGCGAGATACATCATCAAAGGAACAAAATACCTCACCAGGTGGGTAGAGTCCAAAACAGTAAGGAATTGTGATGCTGCTACAGCTGCACAGTTCATTTTTGAAAACATCATAAGTAGATTTGGATGTCCAGAAATTTTGATGAGTGATCAAGGCACACACTTTCTGAATCGCACTATCGAGGCCTTGACGGAGGAATTTCAGATACAGCACCATAAGAGCACTCCCTACCACCCACAAGCTAATGGTACGGTGGAGGCTTTTAATAAGATTTTAGAAAATGCTCTTACTAAGATCTGTAACAACAAAAGAGATGATTGGGACCTCAGGGTTAATACTATGTTATGGGCTTATAGGACTACATGCAAGAAACTTACAAGACACACACCTTCAACTTGGTGTATGGACAAGAGGCTGTTATGCCTATGGAATATATTATTCCCAGTTTAAGAATTGCTCAAATTACCGAGATCGCTGATACAGATACTATGAATGAAATATTAGCACAGCTGCTTGCCTTAGAAGAAGACAGATTCATCGCAGGATTTCATCAAAAAGTGCAGAAGGCACGAGAAAAATCTTGGCATGACAGGCACATCAAGAGCAATATTTTTAGGACAGGAGACCTAGTGCTCCTTTATGACAACAAGTTTGTTAAGTTTCCAGGGAAGTTCAAGACACATTGGTTGGGGCCATATCAGATTCAGCAAGTCACAGACGGAGGTGCTGTTCAGCTCAGTAAACTGAACGGGGAGCTTGTTCCTACTTTGATTAATGGCAGTAGGCTTAAGCTTTATAGTGATAGCCACTCCACCTCCTAGCCCTAACTCAGAGAACTAAGTGGTGCAGATGTCCAGTGTAGTTGAAAGGAGACATCGCACCCATAACTAGTCTACACCAGCTGAAAAAGTTCTAAGTAGGAGGAATCGTAGTAGGAAAGTTTATTTTGCGCAACTTATAGGACGATTGCAGAGTTTTTGAACGTTGCGGAGTTCATGACAACTTTTTGGTTAAGGATGATGCGATGTGACATCGCAGCGAGGCGATGTTCCCCGTGCAATTAAGATGATTTTTGAAAGGGAAAGAGGGCTAGTCACTTCACCTCTGACAAGCAATTAATCTAGATATGACAGGTATACGTTGCCCTAGATTTGGAAACAGTACAATGATTGTCCGAGATTTGGTAAATCGTTGTCGAGACTGCCACTTGCGAGCAATTTTCGAGGGAAATTTGAACGCTTTTTCAACAATTAATGAGGAGCGGGGAGCGGGGTGTTGTCTTGTCCATGCAATAAATGCCGCCAACGGGTCCAGCCTAAGCGACCGTTGCTTCATAGATTACCACCTTCACTATAAATACGCAGATCATTCAAACAGAAGGGTTAATTTTGTGATTTCTGAGAGTTATAGAGTAATTTGTAGAGTTTTCCCTGTGTAGAGATACTCCAGTTACAGAGTGCTGGTTTCCCCATTTTCGCAGCCATTACTAGTCCCGAGTATCGCACTGGGTGGTTTATGTCTGAGAAGGAACCTTTAGAAGATGTCGTGCGACGATTCAAGCGTGGTGGCCTCGAGCCTGCTATGACATCGCCGCCCAGGATTGTGAAATTAGGTGCACCACAGGTCAGGAAGATGCCAAGGATGAATAATCCAGCTCAGATAGTAGAAGAGTCCAGCCCAGAGCAGAGGCGCACGCTATGCAAACTTATGGGAAAGCAACATCCCAGCCAAGAAAAAGCTCAATATGATAGTATTCTCTGAATATTATAAGCTGTTGAAGTGAGTCATCCAGGAGACACTGCGGATCAACACAGAGGTTGTTGACATGTATAATAATTGGCTTGATTTCATTGCGGACAGGCATACAATCTATCTGAGGCCTAAAGGGTTTAGAACGGATGACAATGCAGGACGTAGAAGATGTCATCAAAGATTTTGATGAAGCATGGAACATGACATTAGAAGATGCCACAGCAGGAAATATACCAGCAGACACCGCACCGATAGATCCATTAGACAAAGGAAAAGGTCAGATGGGTGTCAAGAGGAAAGATGCAGTAGAAGTGCCACCAGTGGCACAAAAGAGGAAAGATGCAGTAGAAGTGCCACCAGTGGCACAAAAGAGGAAAGATGCAGTAGACATGCCACCACTGGCACCAAAGAGGAAAAAAGTCAAAGCCTCAAATCCAACTACAGAGAGAGCACTAACAGAGGATGACTATGATCTCATCGCAGCGAGATTGAAGGAGGAGATGCGGTACTCATTTCAGGCGATGCAGACATCGCAGGACAAGCTGCAACACACAATAGATAAGCAGCTTTTGGAGTTGAAAGCACTAACTGAGAAGACTGTCAGGATGCAGACTCAACCAGTTAAGGCGATAGCAGGAGAAAGCTCACAACCATCGATTTCCCACGAGGAAGTCTTTGGAGAGGATCACACCAATACAGTTTTGATACCGTCAGGGAGTATCTGATTCCCTGCTTCGATGATTGATGTGCAGATACAGGTTAGACAACCTGTCAAGGTTAATCTGGCACAATTCCCTGTTGATCAACTACAGATGATCCAACAACAGATAGCCACAGAGCTCAGGGATAGAGAGCTTGCAACTTATAACTAGAACACTCAGCTGAGACAACAAAATGCAGAGCTCACCGCAGGATTTCAAACAAAGGCAGAGGAGTTAAGACTATATGAAGAAAGAGAACATGATCTTAGTCAGGTCCTATAGAACATCACTTTGGAGTTACCCCAATGTGACATAGAATTTGCCTTGCCTCTAACGTAGAAAGTAAGAAGAATTGCAGATAGAACAAAGGATCTGGAAGAGACAATGGCCAAAATGGAGGAAGACCACAAGGCACAGATTACTGAGCTTGAGGCTTGAGCACCAGGCACACCCGAGGCAGACAAGGAAGCAAGAGCGTAGGCCTTTAGACTCACTTCAACGCAGATGAAGTGTCGTATAGATGATGCAGAGTCATTGCTAGATGATGCAACGAAGACATGGTCGGAGCTAGAAGAGCTCCCAGATAGACTGGATTTGCAGCAGAGGATCCAGAACATGGATAATGCAATAGCAGCAATAAAGGAAGAAGTCAAGAGCTTAGGAGCTCTTGCAAAGATGAAGAAGATGACAGAGATGAACCATTTGCAGTAGGAAGCGCAACGGTTGCGGGAAAAAGACATCCAATTCAATAATATGCTTCAACCGTATCAGGAACAAATCGTAGAGTTGGTCGATGTGGTTGAGCAGAAGGTCAAGGAGTTCACTGCAAGTAAGAGTGAAATTGATAGCACAGAAGACCCCATGATTACTCAAGTCATGCTTGAAGCGGCACAAGACTGTGTCGAAGATATGGACAAAGATATTGCAGGACTCAAGGAGAGATTCACAAAGACTTCGCAGGAAGCCAAGGAGACGCTACAACAAAAGAAATCAGATGTCAGTGGCTCGGGGACGAGCCACAAGTAAGTGTTAGGGGACTGTTGGAGCAGGGTCCTGCAGCTACAGGAAAAGCTCCTATTTTTGGTAGAAGATGGACAATTTTTGGAGGAAAGACAGTTTTGGTGATGCGATAAAGGTACGATGCCGTAGTGCATTTCCCGCCGCAGATCGCGGGTCGAAAATCGCGGTGGTCGGAACAAGAAAGTCAAAGGGAAATAGTACTTGAAGCGGCTGAGAAGAGAGCTCAACCACTGCATTTAAGGCAGCGGCGACAATAGGAAAGCTCAGCTACCCTCATAAAGGAAGAAGGAGCAACGGGCCGAGGTAGTAAAGACAAAGGAT
This sequence comes from Pseudotsuga menziesii, assembly GCA_001517045.1. Lineage (NCBI taxonomy): Eukaryota > Viridiplantae > Streptophyta > Pinopsida > Pinales > Pinaceae > Pseudotsuga > Pseudotsuga menziesii. The sequence continues at coordinate 51,513 of LPNX010466993.1, read as the reverse complement.
AGAAGGGGAGCGACCGAGGAAGTGACGCCCATACCCACGATCAGCTCTGAAAATCATGGAAGAGTGCAGGAAGCTGTGGTGTGACCGGTAAAGCAGCAGTACAAAGTACAGAAAGGCCGACTGTCACAGTTAGGGTTTTGGGTTACTGTTGGGATAGGCCCACAATTTTGTATCACGGTGAGACCTTCGGGCCGCCTATTTAAGCATGTATTTTGTATTATGAAGGGTTAGATAGTTAGATGGATAGTGAGCTAGCTAGTTAGATAGTTGGCTGATAAGGTTGTAACTGTTGTTATCAATATAGAAAGACATTGAGGAAGAGTCGAGCTCTGGTTCTGTCTTTAAGTCTGTAGTTATCTTACTGTAACCAGTGGCCGACTCCTTGAGCATGAATGTAACAATCCGCAGGGATTGAGAGAGAGAGAGAGAGAGAGAGAGAGTATATTGTAAGAAGAAAGCAATATAGGAAGAGAAGAGATCTAAGAGAGAAGGACTCCCAGCTGTGTGCGTGGAGTTTCCCAGCAGATCTCAAGCTGCATAAGAGGTTGCAGCGGAACTGTGTTACTCTCTCAAGATATAATATAAACACAGTTCCCGTGGACGTAGCTTCCCCCCTGGAAGTGAACCACGTACATCCCTGTGTTGTGCGATTGTTTCATGTGATTGTGCTCTACTTATTTGCTATTTGTTATCTGTTACATGAACTTTTCTTAATCAGTTAATGAATGTATGTATGCTATCCTTCAGTTTACAGTAACATAGAAGGTCAAATGCAAGTTGAATGTGTCGAGTACTCTGTGTATGAGTTTATCAGTGCTTGATTCACGACAGTAGCAGCTACTGTGTTAAGTGACTTCTGTATATTTTGTTCAGCAAGTTGAGTGTAATTGATGTTAAGCATGTTAAACTGTAGAAGCTTAAGTGAGGCTGTTTAACACCTTAATGAAGGTTAACTGAGCTATTATACCCACAAAGGAAGCCTCTGGACCTTGAGAGTTGATGAGTATATCGAGTCTTACTGTAGGAAATATCGTAGCGTAGAAAGGGCGATATCGCACTGTCGGGGAAGTTGCGGTGTGAGATATCGTAGGTTAAGAGTTGGGAAGAAGGGAAGGTTCGTGCAGCGCCCTTGAAGCTGCGACGCGATAAGAGTCAGTCCCATAGTAGAGTTAGCTTGAAAGAGAGAAACAACCCTTGCTGAGATATTCCGCTGGTTAAGTAGAGTCAGAGAACCTAGGATGCTGCAGAACCTAGTTGAGGAAACCTGATTCCTCAGCCACCCCATCTAGGATCACTTCAGGTGAGACTTCAGGCCGTTCTGCGGTCTATCGCCGAAAGGGCCAGTGAGCTAGGGGTTTTGTTGGTACAATAAAGTAAACCCGGGTCTGCCCAGAGAATACCAATAGTTATGATCCTACGTTGAGTTGACCAACGACCTTAGTAAAATATAGAAATATAATATAAAAGCAAAAATAGTGTCAAAGGTTCCCAAATGTGAAGGATACACTCTTAATTTGAACATCCCCTTGTACATTAAATATGTATCTATAAGAGGACATTACATCATACACATTTACATCCTACTTAATGATAAACAAGGGCCGCATAGAGAATCCATGACGTATGAACCCCCATAGCAAGCACCATATCACTCCTTGAGGTACCTATTTGATTCGTACATGTTAGAAATTGTGCCTTACAACATGAGAGATGGCTGAAGGTTATTTTTCACAAGCATCTTATTGATAATGGAGATAAGAGTCTATGGTGGAGGAGACTCTCGATGATGTTGTAATGGATTTGTAAAAATATTAGTAGCATCTGCAAGTGTCGATATTTCCCACTTAGGCATATGTCTTGACGTAATAAAATAAAGAGTAGTTGCATCATCTGGATGTCTCAAGATGTTTTCTTCATCATCATCTGGATGTCTCAAGATGTTTTCTTCATCATCATCACTAATGTATTCATGTATTGGAGTTCCATCACTAAATTGGTAGTCCTTTAAAGGAGTGTTGAAAGGAACATATTGTATAGAAGAAAACATTTTTGCAAGTTTGGAGATGGACAAGTCTCAAATAAGGCTCTCATTAACCCTAAACACATGTTAGGATATATCTAAAGAAACATTTGTAAGAAGTAGAGGGAAATATCCCAACGGACCATGGGTAGGAACTTCATTGAAGACAACATATCTATGTTCAATCACCTAGTGATTGGATGGATCATAGAGATGATATCCCTAGAAAGTTTCATTGTGGCCTACCAAAGTGTATCAAGGTTTTGGTGGTTCCTATTGGAATCAAGGTTTTCATTGATGTCAACATGGCAAGAAATCTGTTGATTCCCTTGATGTCAAGCTCTTGAAGAAAAGCAAAGCAGTAAGCCATGAGTATGATATTTGACAACGTGTATGATGTGAAGTTGTTTTCTTTCAATTACCACACTACTCGTAAGTGGAATGAATTCTTGTTGTTGTGTCCAACATTGAACCCAAGGTCAAAGTCTTGTGGAAGGATTGTTGAAGCCTTAACATTTGGAATGCCATACATTGAAGAAGACTTCAAGAGCCATAAACCAAGGAATTATAAAGAACCTTCTCAACGGTGATCATGTAGAAGTATTGAAGAACATATAAAGTTTGAAGCATTTTTTATGAAGTATCCTTGAAACAATGACTTGACAAAGCCCATTGAAGCCATGAAAAAGATCCGATGAAACACGTTAAGGAATCTTTAAAGAATTTTTTTTCTCAATTCATACAAGTCAGCTTTGACCTTGAAGAAACAAATGTTGAAGAGACACATGAATAAACATGAACTTTTCCCAACCACAAAACACAAATAGTAGGTTGAGCCCACCTATAAAAAAACATATTTGACTTGTATAAATACAAGGGAAGGAAACCTCATTTGTATAGACTTAAAGGAGCAGTGATAGCGAACATACGGGGGTCTGAACCAATGAATAGAGGACTGGGAGGTGACAATATAATCTATGTGAACAACAAAGGAGGAACGAGTAGCATCCAAGAGGTCAACTACTCGTTGATTTGGTCTGAAATTTGGAGAATTAGAACACGAGCGAAAGTACCAGAGAATGTTGAATTTGAAGAAAATCTAACACGCACTTGGATAAAGATCTGAAAAATAATTTGCTACAAATTCAGGGCTGGTTTATGAAAAATTGTTTGTAGATGTGAGAGCCATTCTTGATCACTAGAGATTTGAGTTATGATGAAAAACAAGTGTAAAAGCAGAATTCGAGTTGAAGATTAGATCTAGGGATCTGCCCTAGTAGGATTAGGTTTGGGTTAATGAAGTATATCCAAGGTGTGGATTGATATTTGCCTGGATGTATAAGTCGCAAAACCTAAGGTTTTTGTGTTCAATAATTTAGTAGATTGTATTTGATATTATATTACCTAGGGCTTGTTTTGAAGTATGTTTGAGGTGATATAATAAAGACCAGTAAATTAGTTCGTTGGACAATATTTGGAGTATTGAGCACTTAAGAATTGTTCAAGAGCAAAGTTGAAAACATAGAGTTAAAAGGGAAAAGATGACATTATAAAGAGATGAAGATCTACAGTAGTGAAGGTGCATGCGTGTGATAAAGTGAAGAGCAAACTGATTAAAGTACATATACAGAGAAGGGAGAAATATTATCTTCAGTAGAGATCAAAATATCCAAGGTGTTGTAACATCCTTGTTAGTTGGAGCTGACAAAAACATTAGGAGGTTGGAGCTTCCTATCAGTTGTAGCTAGTAATCTTAGGAGATTGGTATCTCTAGTAATTCATCTTATGTTTTTTTTAAAACTAAAACGGTTAGATTATTTATTTATTTATTTAAAAATAGAGTCGGGTGTGGATTGGCCATAAAATGAATCAATCAACCATTTACAAAAATACCAGGAGATATAGATCTAGAAGCAAAGAATTACAAAGCTCATTAATCTTGAGGATCTTTCCAATTGAAGGACTAATTTTCGAAATACTCTCAAGGGAGCGACTGAAATGAAATTGGTTCTACATTGATATTGATATTTCCAAGAGGAAGATGGCATGCTTTATTTGCCATCAGGTCAGCGTGATTATTTAACTCACGTAAAATATGGTAAGAGGACACACTTTCAAAATCATTCGAAATATTTCGGTTAAGCCGGAGAGTTTTATTCAAAGAAGGGTTGGAAAATTGATCTTCAGAGTTTATCATTTTGATCAGGATCTCAGAGTCACCAAAAATTGGAACTGACTGAAATCTCTTTTCTTTTCCAATCTGACAAGCTTTTAGAAGGCTATAGATCTCGGCCTGATTGTTAGAGCTGAATTCAAGACCCCAACTGAAGGAGGTTTGGTTTGAACAGTCTGGAGAAAATACCATCCCACCACCACCAGAATTTCCAGGATTACGTTTGGACGCACCATCGCAAAAACAGTAGCAATTCCTGAGGTCTTCCACCACATAAGAAAATCTACAGCAGTAATCCTGATTCGCCAGGGAAAAGGAGAAGTTGGTTTAAGAAAAGAAGCATTTCTCCCAATCGTTGTAGGAGGAATTCCCAACCATTCAACAAAAACTGAAGACATCATGGAATTGTTTTTTGATTTGTTTGCAGACTCCAAAATCATCCTTTTCACTTTGCTTGTTGCGTCTTTGGGAGAGGGAGGGATTCCATTAAAATGCAATCATTTTGAACAAGCCAAGTTATCCACCAAATCGATTTGGGAATTGTTTGCTAGAGTTTTTTTATTTTATGAATTTGTCCCCTTCAAGACAAAATTATGATCATGCCAGGAATCATACAAAAGAACGATGGCTAATTGAGAAGGAGCAACCACCGTCAATCCATCAAGAAAAAAATTCCAAACTGCGTGGGTGAAATCACAGTTGAGAAAAATATGATCTGTTGTTTCTGTTGCTGATAAACAAAAATTGCATCTAAAAGGGTCGTGAAAGCCATGTTTGGAGAGGTTATCACCTGTCAGTGCCTTATTGTGCAAAAGAAGCCACGTAAATAAATTAACCTTTGGAATACTATATGCGGACTAGACGGACTTCCAAATAGTCGGGGATAAAAAAGAAGGTTGAGAAGGTTGTAAGGCAGAGAACCCAAGAGATGCTGAGTAATTTCCAGTAGGCCCCCAACCCCAATTATCCTTAGTTAATCAATGGATAGGTGCTATACCTGAGAGAGTTGTGATCAACAATTTCTGTTGCTGGTGTAGAGGCTGTGGGAGCTCTAGAAAAACCCAGCCAACCCAGGTTCCATTATCATCCCAAAGGCAGATATCGACAAGCCTGAGAAGACCCTTATTTATTAATCAAGATTTAATCTCACTTAACTGATTTAAAGTTGAAAGAGGAGGATTTCCCATAATATTGTCTTCCCATAGTAAGGTTTTCATACCATTACCAGGGATTCTGTAAATATGATGATGAATATGATTAATGCCTTTTTTGCACAAATTCCATATTGCAGTGCCAGGGAGAGTATTAGCTGATTGTAAATTTCTTATTGAACATCCATTGAGATATTCATTTCGAAGAATCTTGCTGACTAGATGTTTTTTAATTTGTTATTTGTTTTATCTGCAATCATTTACCAAATAATTTTTCCGCCCAGATCTAGATTAGCCAATCTGGAATCTCTAATTTGCAACCCACCTTCCGACATAGGTTTTTTAAAAGTTTCCCAGCCAACCAAATGCAGCTTATTCTGCTTACCTTTTCCACCGTTCCAGAGAAAGTCTCGAAGAAGTTTGGAGATCTGGGCAGTGATATATTTGGGCACTAGGAGCAAAGAGGATTAGAATATAGGGAGAGCTGAGAGAACCGCCTTTATAAGAACCAGATTACCAGCCATCATTAACCAATATCCTCCCCATGAGACTATTTTAGCTTCTATTTTACTGATAACTTCCATCCAAAGCAAGGGAGGGCAGGGTCCCAAGGTTAGTGGGAGTCCCAGGTAATTGATCTTATCCCATTTTTCAAAGCTAGGAAAATCCAATATACCAACAATTCTCTGCATTATTAGCTGATCAACATTCCATCCAAAAACAACACTCTTTCTTTTATTGATCAATGCTCCTGAACTTTGGCAGAAATTTTGGAGAGCTTCATTAAAAGCTCGAGCTATAATAACCGAAGCCCCTCTGAGAAATAAAGAGTCATCAACGAAAAGGGCATGATTGATGGAATCCACACCTCTAGCTTCCTTTATTCCTGGAATAGTGCCTGCAACCATTTCAGCAGAGAGTTTCCTGCTTAAATATTCAACCATCAATATATAAAGAAATGGTGACAAAGGGAAACCTTGGTGAAGTCCTCTAGTGGCTTGGAAGAAATCTGTTGGTCTCCCATTAACCAGAGGCGCTATCCAAGGCTGGTATGTGTAGGCTTTAATCAATCTAACAAATTCACCACTGAATCCAAAATAATGGAGAACTTGGTAGAGGAAATTCAAATTTACTCTGTCAAAGGCGTTTTTCATGTCAAGTTTGATGATCATTCCTTTTTCCTTTCTTTGGTAGCTAGAATGCACAGCTTCTTGAGCTTGTATGACATTGTCAATAAAATGTATTCCTTTGACAAATTCCCCCTGGAGAGGAGAGATTAACATCTCTATCAAAGGCTTGAGTCTGTTTGCTAGGAGTTTGGCTAGAATTTTATAAGAGGCATTGCAAAGTGAAATTGGTCTAAATCTATCAAAGGTTTTTGGATTTGTCTCCTTAGGTATAGGAGCCAGGAAGGTGGAGTTAGTTCCTCCTCCAACTTTAGCTTTTTTGAGGAAAGCAAAGATCATTATGACAAGGTCTGATTTGATAATATGACAACACGCTCTGTAGAAGTGGATGGAGAAGCCATCAGAACCAGGGGCTTTGTCTGGTTCCATGGCCCAAATTACATCAACATTTTCTTTTTCTGAGAAAGATTTCACTAAACATGCATTAAGATCATCAAAAATTAAATAAGGGATAAAAGATAATAACTCAGCACTCACAGTAGTGTTAGGGACGCCTTCTTCTGTGAACAACAACTGAAAATGTGAAAGAGCAGCCTATCAGATTTTCAAATGTCCTTTGATAACCTCTCCATCACTAGAATTGATTTTTGATATGTGATTGTGAGAAATTCGAGCTCTACACTGTTTGTGAAAAAAAGCTGAGTTTTTATTGCCGGAAAGCAGCCATAGACTGCGAGATTTTAACCGCAATTGTTCTTCTTCCTGGCGAAAAGAGAGGAGAGAAGAATTTTGAGTAGAATGCTCTTTCATCAGCAATGGTTTAGTAATTTCCAAATCCTCCATATTGAATTGAATCTCTTCTAAAGCTTGTGCAGACTCTTTCTTATGACTGTAAGGAGTTGAGACACGTTTTTTTCTCCAACTTTTCAATGCGATTTTGAGGTGTTTAAGTTTATTTTCCCACACGTAACTGGGAGAGCCGTCGACTAAAATAAACCAGGAACCAATCACAATTTCCTAAAATTCATCCCTGTCGATCCAAAGAGGACTAAATCTGAACGGGATTTGGCCTATATTTTCCTCCTCTTCGACTAATATAGCGATTGGATGATGGCCTGAGGTTAATTTAGGCAGAATTTTAGAAGAGATTAGATAGTTACCAGCCAACAACGAACTTTGTAACAAAATTCTGTCTAGACGAGATAGTATGTTGGTAGCCCCAGTTCTATTATTTAACCATGTAAATCACCCTTTCTTAGGTTTGAAATCTAGCAGATCCCAGGCATGAATCAATTTCTCTACGAGCTCATGAAAATGGTCCTTGCCTCGAAATCCTCCTTTTTTCTCCATTGGATCAAGGATAATGTTAAGATCTCCGGCCACAGTAATATTGTTAGGAGAGTGAGTTTCAATAAAATGTGACAGGGTAGTCCAATAGTCCTTCTTTTCGATAAGATTTACCGGAACATATAGGTTAAAGAGAGCCAAGGAGGTCTTGCTAGAGATATGCTAAATATATGTAAAGATCCAGTGTTGAGATGCATATGACTCTTTCAACAAAAAGAATTCCTCAGACCATAAAGTTGCTAGTGCTCCTGAAGTGCCCCTTGCAATGACAACCATTCCAGAATTCTTTTTCCACTTAGTTTTGCTTAATAAAAGTAGTGCATCTTCAACAATCTTAGTATCTTGTAATAAGAGGATATCTGAAGGTTCCATTCTCAACAAATCTTTCACTGCTTCTGCCTTCTTGGGATTCCCTAAGCCCCTACAGTTCCATGAAGTAATCTGCATTATTTACCTGAGGCAGAGGGAGCTTGTCCTCCCTTTGGGGGTCTGTTCCCCTTATTTCTACCATAAGACATTTCTAATGTAACCTGACTTCCTTGCATCTTTAATCGCTCTACTTCTTCTTCTCGAATCTCCTTTCGATATTTCCTTCCTCCCTTTTTGGTAAAATGTTCATCTTCTCCAGAGGATCTTGAAGACTCTACTAATTTCTTCTTTAATATTTCTGCATAGGAGGGAGGAGTGACTCCTACAAGAGAATTAAGAGGTTCTTGCATGATTAAATCTGCCATTGGAGTTTCTAGCTTAATTGTGTCTGTCATTGGAATCTCTTGAATTACAGGTTTAGAATTTTCCATAGAGACTATATGTATTTCTCCCTCTTCAATCTGCTCTTCCGAGGCCCGCACTTCACCTTCTTCTATGACAATAGAGTTATCCTCCATTGATCTTAAGAGTACAAAGGGATTTGAGGAGGCAGAATCCTGTCCAAAATCCTGAGAGATTTTCTCTTTTCCTTTTTCGGCATTACCTCTTCAACCTTTCGAATTATTAACCTGATTGTTGATGGTTGATTTCTGCACTTGAGTCCATTTTTTAGGCTTTTCATTTTCCATTTCTACCTCTGTTTTTTTCTTACAATTACGAGCAAAATGGCCATAGTCATGGCAATGTATGCATTTGAAAGGGATCTGCTCATAATCAAGCTCCTGTACATAAGACCATTCAGCCACATTTAGCTTAATTGCCTCCGAAAGCCCTATCTCTAAGTCAACTTCCATGCAGATTTGAGCACATGAATATTGATGTTTCATCTCTTCCCTATCAATGTACTTTCCAAGTGTGTTTCCAATAGCTTCTAACGATTCTGAATTCCAGCAATGAAGGGGAAGATGAGGGAGCCTTACCCAAACTCGGACGGTTGAAGGGACATCCTGAGTGGGGTCGAAGTCCAAAATCCATTTATTCAGATAAAGGTCCCGAGGACCCATAAAATATGGCCCATTACGGAATATGAGGTCTCGGTCTTTGACGGAATCAAACACAAAAACATAAAACCCTCTACCAACAAAGTGATTGCGAATACCTTATGAGACCAGTGGCCTCCAATTTCTTTGAACCCATCCTTCTATGGCCTTCGGGGAGGGCTAAAGGCCTGTAAATTGTCTGATGATCCTTCTCTCCGCAAGATTCACTACAGTCCGACTAGGATGATGTGCTGGTAGATCAACAGATGGGATTTCGGTTTTCTTTACGAAGGTTTGATTCAATGGGGGTCCCTTCCTCTTCCCACTGGAGGAAATAAGACGCTTAAATGCTTCAAGATCTGGGGGAAGTGGAGGGGGAGGCTCTCTAGGATCCATAACTCAGACAAACCCTGGAAGCTATGACAAGAAGAGATGGATATATCCCAATTAAAAAATAAAAGGCTATTCTGAGACAAGATCCAAAATACAAACCAGAGCTTCATGAAGCAGATCGTGCACTGGAAGCCGATCTTGCAATCCGATCAAGAAGTTGTGCCAGGAAATAGAGACAGTGTCTAATTAGACCAGCATCTCCTTGACCGATCTCCAGCAGAGGAAGCCTCTTCTCTGTTAGATAAAACTTTCTTTGCACAACAACGACCTCCAATGAGGGCAACAGATCAAATTGAGAACCTGCACATCCTACCAGAGTAACCAATCATGCCAAGAACTTCAACTCAAACCAAGGGATGAACCCAATTCCAAATCCAGCGATTGAGACAAAGGAAGGCCGAGCAGAGAATCTCAGGGAACTCCACGCTTGCAAGCAACGAGGTGCAAAATCACAGAGGGCCAAGGGAATTTAAAAAAATCTTCTTGGAGCCAAATTTCACCGTTTAATTCATCTTATGTTTTAATCAATATAACATAGTCAGGTTTTCCATTTACACCCTATGTACTACTTGTGTACTTGTTGACAAGCTCTCACTTGATGATGATAATATCTATTGATGTTTGAATGTGTTTGAAAAAGTATCGATTGGGAGAAAAAACATAGGACACTCGGTGTCCCTAGTGTGTTCAACAATTGGTATCATAGCAAGTCCTTCTCACAAGTCTAATCAACTTGAAGGAGATCCTTAAGAACATGCATGACTTATCATTAAGAGATTCCACTTTTTTATGACACAAAGTATGCCTTTTGGAGCAAGATAATGACTACACATTTGATGTCTAGGAAAGTGTAATCAATGGATACACATTTCCAAAAAGTCCTCCAATCAATCAAACTGGAAGAAAGACGTGTGAAAGAAACGTTAAAGTTGTAAATGCCATATTAGGTGGATTGAAAGAAACCGAGTTTGTAAAGGTAATGAATTATGACACGACCAAATAAATTTGGGACAAATTGAGAAATGTTTACAAAGGCGATACTAAAGTTCAAAAGGAAAAACTACAAACCTATAGAAGACAGTTTGAAGGTCTAAAAATGATGGAGGAAGAACATATTGCTACCTATTTCGAAAGAGTGGAAGAAGTGGTAAATACAATGAGAGGTCTTGGAGAAGAGGTAAAAGAAATTGTAGTAGTTCAAAAGGTGTTGAGATCACTTCCAACCAAATTTAATCCAAAAGTATCAATTGTTGAAGATAGAGAAAACCTAGATGCACTTAAAATGGATGAGCTACATGGAATCCTTATTGCCTACTGAATGAGAATTGAGGACCCAAAACAAAGGAAGTTGTTTTCAAAGTCACGAAGAAGAATCAACAAACTAAAAAAGGCTAGTCATCTTCTCCACCAAGCACATACGAAGACTGCAAGGAAGAAATGGAAAACTTTGTCAACAAATACCTAGGGGTATTGGCAGGTGCAAAGAAAAATTACCTCTGAATGCTTTGATTGCATAAAAATTGGACACTTCGCTTCAAAATGTCCACTAAGGGAAGATAGAGATAGGTCAAATCAAAGAAGAGACTTTTGTAAAGGAATATCTATAAAGAGACAAAATTTCTATTCAAAAGTTGAAGACAAAGGTTCAAATTATAATGAAGATGAAGATAACTTAGATGTTGACAATAATGAAATCCTATTCCTAACAATGGAAGATAAACATCAACAAGAAAGTGAGCCAGAAGAAGAAAATGGGGTGGCGCATGCCCTTGACCTTGAAGCAGAACTTGTAGCAACCTTGAAAGAAAAAGAAATGTCATTTGTGGAATAGCTCTGTATGCCCAAAAAGATGAAGCTAAATGATACATAGATAGTGGACGCACAAATATATGACTGGTAACAAGGGAAAATTCATCACCTTGAATAAGGATAGAGGAGAAGATGTATCTTTTGGGAATGATGGAACTGCTAAAATTATTGGCAAATGAATAGTGACCCTAAAGGGAAAGGCTAAAGCCTAGAATGTGTAGTAGGTTTGAAACATAATCTATTAAGTGTGGGAGAAATGTGTGATGCTAACCTCAATATAACATTCAATGACGATAGTTGTGAAATAAGATGAAATGGGTCAAAAGCAGTAATTGGAAGAGGAACCAAAACACCAGGGAATGTAAACATTTTAGAAGAAATCCAAGAAGAAAAATAAAAAAAATGAAATCTTACTTCTAGCCCTTGAAACTGAAAAGAACTTGGAGGAAGAAGATGCCTCAGAAGGAGTGGTTGATTTAAAAGTGAAACTAGAAGCTACTTTGGAATTAAATAAAGTGATCAAGAAACAACCCAAGGAAATTGCTATAATTAAAAGACAACTAAAGGAAGCTCAATGGATGGAAAAATACTTCACTAAACAGTTCAAAGAAAAGGAATAGGAAGCCAACAACCTAAGAAACCAAGTTGATGAAGTCAAGAATCAGTGAAGGATAAAGAAGATGCTCAAAACAATCCATAAGAAAATATTAAGTTTATGAACAACTCAACAAATCTTAATATGATACTAAGCAGTCAAAGATCTCCAGAAGACAAATCAGGTCTCGGTTATAACTGTGAAATTAACAAGAGCAGAGAAGTGGGAAATTCAAGTCATCCTACTAATAGAGGAACCAACCAAAATAGTCATAGGGAATATGAAGCTGGAAAAGTTGATTCTAGTTACTTAAAAAAATTACGTGCATCTTCTTAAAAAAAGGAAAGTGAAGCTAGAAGCTAGAACTATGCTAACAGAGGAACCAGTTATCAAAAGACAAATTCAGCAAGTCAAAATGGATTCAGGAAGAATAAATCATTCACTAGAAATCAAGATCACAGGTATAGAACTCCTTTCAATGTCTATTATTATTTAGGCTATGGTTTTGGCCATAGGGCTAGAGTGCAAATATCATGCAAGAAGAGAAATTGGACCTGCCAACAACATGATTAGGTGTTGGAAAAGAATTTGCTATACTAATCCCTGTCACAATTGCAACTTATTCAGTCATAGAACTCATGAATGCATGAAAGTCAGGGAACTAATAAAAAAAGGAAATGTTACAATTATGACTAAAAAGGAAAAGACAGAATGGCAGTGATATGGGTCAATCAAATTTCCGTACCCAAGAAGATGATGTTGCCAAAGCAAGGAAGCATGGAATGCTAAAAAATATGGAAGACAAGAATGAGTTTTGAAAATCGAGAAGAATCAGGAACTTGTCAAACCCCTAAAGAAAAAAAGTGGAAGGAATATTCGAGGAAATGTGTGAAAATGAAGTTGTACAAGAAACCACCGTTTCTTGGTATCAAATTTAATTCATCAAGAAGAAGAATGAATCATGACATTGAGTGTTATGAAGAATTTGAGAGCATGAATTAAAAAAGAATATGACATGACTGTGAGAATTGCCACAACGAATCTTTGAAGAGATTGCAATAAATCATTCGAGACTGTCTTGAAGAGCAAAGGAAAGAAGAAAACAAGAATTCTGGATGTGAAATGGATCAAGCTCAAGAAAGGAAAGATTCACAAAATTACATATTTTGATGATGTACTACAGATCGATAATCCATACGACTGATTATGGCAGCAAGGAAGAATAAATTATTCAGACGACAAGGCAAAGTGAATAATGGTAGCCCACTGGGTAATACACTGCAAGAATGTTGTGTCGAATTCAGGGTTGATAGTCGACGATTAGATGGTGTTGAGGCAACAATGGCCTCATGATTTAGTTGATAAATACATGAAGAAGACTAACCTTGAAAGACAAAACACTGTACATCGTAGAGTTTAAAATAAAATAAAATCATGGTTCAAATTAATGAAAAACTAAGTTGAGTATGCATCAATTTGACTAAGAGATCATTCTAAGAAGTATATAGTTGAATAATTGAATCCATGTGTAAACTATGACCTGGAAGTGAAGAACAATGATCGTATATTATTTAAGAGCAATATCTCTACAATATACAAAACCCTGACCTTGAAGTGAAGCATTCGGCTGTACTGAAGACTAAGAAATATTCTCCCATTGAAATGTTGATTCACCTAAAAGTGAAGATACTCTGTTCATAAGTAATAGCAGACCTTGAAGACGAAGACACAGTCCTGAAGAACCCCTATCAACCTTGGATAATGCTCACAACTTACAACGAATGAATGAGTATCTGAAGGCATATGGTTGAGCTTGTTTAGTTCAAAGCTCTAATGCACAAAGTTCAAACAGTAAGAGAGACTTTAGCAGAGATATTTGGGTGGGAGATTTGAATATCAAGGACCCCCCTAGAAGCGTAAAAAGCATATTTTGGTGTCCCAAACAACCTGTAGCAGTAACAAAGTTATCTCTATGACATATTATGAACAGACTTAGGGACATACCTTGACACCTCAAAAGAAGATCATTGCAACCAAAATTGATACATTTGTAGAATGAAAGAAGCTGAGGACCAATTGATAGTCAAACTATGAATAACAAGATGACTGAGCTCCAGCCCAGGGGAAGCAACAAGAATGAAGTACATATTTCTAACAGGAGGTAATTAGGACTTTATGACAGTGCAAAGCAGCAGAAGACTGAAAATTTCAGGGTAGAAAACCAATGAGGACATTTTGCAGCAGATCAAGAAATTGGAAGCAACAAATATCAGTAATAAAGATGATTAAGTCCAAGCTCACTGGGAGCAAGTTTATTCTTTCTCAGTCATTAAAATATTTTTGCACATTGATGAGTCTAAAGAGTAACAATGTTATGACATTTGCAACAGTTGAAGTTGTGTTGTTAAATGGAGTAGAGTTGAAGGTTGTGTTGATACATTACATAGAACTTGACAAATCTAGGAGGAAAATTTTCAAGCATCTTGAGAAAGTGACAGGGGGAGCTGTCACAAAGAGAAGATGAAGGAATTGGACAGAAAGAGCAACAAAATAGAGGAATAGGAGGAAGAAATACAAAAGAGGAAGATATGTGATAGGAGAAAAGCATGAATAGAAGCTCCAAGCTATGAAAAAGAGTGAAAGAAGAAGCCACGATGACAGGTGGATCCCTGAACAACTTTGCCATTGATCTCAAATGGGGGGAAATACTACAATCCATATGAAGTGTGTTGAGGTTGGAACCACTCTCAAACATCCTAAAACAATTAATGGTAATGTTATAAATTAAGTAAAAGGATAGAAAATATAAGGTAAAGTTGAATGTCAACTTATACGTTAAGAATTTAATATTATCAGTAAATAACAAGGTGACAAATTCTGCAAAGCTCAATCCCCTATCTCTATTTTGTGTTGAGGGCTAATTGGTGCGGACAATGTCATATTTTCCTATGGATTCCATGCCCCTTGTGAGTGCTTTGGTGGGCCCATAAAATTATAAAAAATTGTTCAAAATATCACTAGAAATCACCGAACACATTGGAAATGTTGTTGACCATACACCATACAGTACAAGTGACAACATTTCCTACATGTTTCACAGTTTTATGGGCATTTCAGGTACCAGAAATCTATTTGGATAGAGGTTTCCAACATCATAGAATAGAATATAATAGCAAAGAATTTGAATGTTGAAGAAATATTATTCAAACAATACATAAATATTTTGAATCTGTTTTTTCCTTTACTCCTATTGTACTAATGTTAGCCTTCAGTTTCTCAACACATTCAAAGTTACCCAGCTTGATATTGGAAAGCTCAATTTTGAGTCCACTGTTCAGAGAATTGTTCATAGTTATATAGATATACATATTCTTGAAGGCATCTGACATTTCCATCACACTTTTATCAACCTTGGGATGATGCATCAACTTTGCCTTGATGTTATCCACCTGAATGGATCAACCGTCGTATATCGGGTGAGTCTTTTCTATCCTCCTATTTCCTTTTCTATACTCTAGAGTCGATTGCCTGCAAGTTTCATGAGTATGTTGGTAACCCCAGACCTTCTGTTATCCACCTGAATGGCACTTCTTCGTCCGAGTGCCGACATCCCTCATGTTGGCACACAAAAGGACATTTATGGATTGAAGTTTGCCTAAAACACTATAGATGGGCATTTTATGAATTAGATTTATCATCCATCCAGCTGGTTATTTTACCTTAAGATATGTCAAGTTCTGTACGCACCTCTTCTTATATGCAACTCGCGTGTTGTACGCGAGTATCGGTTATTGCATCTCACGTACAGATTTGTACGTAGGTTACCCTTAGAGAAACTCACGTGTCATACGCGGGTTGCCAGTATTAATACCCGTGTACACCTTCCTTCGACATTAAAAATAATAAATCATGATTATCTGAGATTTGTTAAGCCCTTAACCTTAATCACCTTAACTGTCTCAACCTCCTCAACCTTCGAAACTGCCTTATTTCACCAAGTATAAATAAAGGCCTTGGGGAGGGTATTAATCAATACACTTGGAGAGAAAAGTTATGCTGGTGGAGTCTATTCAGAAGTCTTTGGAGCAGTGGAACTCAGAATCCTTTGGTTGCAGAGGAGTCCTTGTCTCAGGCGTTGGGTTGTAATATGAACTCATTCATTATTGTTAATAAAGAGAATCCTTCTTCCATATGTGTCTTGAATGTCTTTCATGTATCATGGTTTGATGAATTATTATGATTAAGCACTCTGTATATGATTTATCTAACCTGTTTATATACATGTATCATCTTGTATTTGGAGGATTTGCTCTTGACAGGTGAAGTAGAAGCATCCCTGAAGCCTTTGGAGGAGATGCAGAGCGGAAGAGGACAAAGCTAGGATCAACCGTCGTATATCGGGTGAGTCTTTTCTATCCTCCTATTTCCTTTTCTGTACTCTAGAGTCGATTGCCTGCAAGTTTCATGAGTATGTTGGTAACCCCAGACCTTCGGTTATAAGGTGTTTATTCCTGTACAACAGAACTGGCGACTCCGCTGCAGGGATGATTTTAAGACCCCCCCTAGAATTATATGTATAAAAATTGGGCGAATCTCTCCAATATATAGGAAAAGTTGAAGGCGATTTTATCAATAATATAATATGTATATATAAAAAAATTGGTGAATCTTTTATTTTATTATATAATGTTGTAAAATTTTGGCGAATCTTTCATTTTATTATATAATATTGTAAAATCTTGGCGAATCTTTCATTTTATTATATAATGTTGCAAAAACTTGGCGAATATTTAACTTCATTATAAAAAATTGTAAAAACTGGTGAATCTTTCACTGATTTATATAATATTGTCAAAATAAAAGAATAACAACATTAGTCAAATAACATGAATCACATCATCAACAACAGAACATGTAGACTCACAAGTCACAACAGGAAGGTGTCAGTGAAACACAACCGCACTGACTAGATTCAGGGCAAGTGGGGACTGCACTTGTTATCTCATCCCTTAATGGTCCAATGGACATGTGGGGACCTGTATCTTGAAAAACTTATAAAATCATAGAATCATACATTATGCTCGATCTTCGCCTCCACTAGCCAATGATGGTCATGGAGGCTAATACAATTATGCATTGTAATTATGCCAATTGATTATTGCATTAGATGAATGTTGGTCTTGTGCCAATAGGTATCCTACGATCAATGCATAGGAACCTGGTGCATAGACCATTTTTCTCTTCTGTTAGATATGTAGAGCTCGTTTATTTTTTTGAATAACGATAAGTATTTACAAAGAAAATATACAGTCAGCGTAAAATAATTGAAAAATTGAAGAAAATTAATTCATGCAACTAAAAGTTAATAAAAGAATCTTTTCTCAAATCCTAAAACCAACCTTGATTCAAGCTACAACAAAGGGTTAAATCAAGCATCGAATGAGAACTAGAATCATTCAAAGGAATTAACACAATATTTAACCAAAATACACACAAACTTCAAAAATCGACAAAATGCTTCAAACAAAAGCAATAAACAAACCATAAAAATTTGTCAAGATATTTGTGCTAAACACCAACATGGTTTCATGTACTTGAATGAGCCCATTCTTTCTTAGCGAAAGTGTTGTCAAATTAGTTATTTATCATTTAATGTTAGGAAACTATCTATGTGAAGAGATAGCTCCTTGGCCTAGCTTTCTCAAATTCCAACGTCATTTCCTATCAAATACAGGAAAGAGACAATGTAAGAGATAGATATCAAACCATCAATCTTAAAATAAGCTGCATGAAGGTAATGTAGCTCAAATCATCAATGTTACAACAAAAAAGTATAATGTAGAATCTATTTTTACCTAAAACATAACCTCAAATTCATATATGGAGTTGGGGCTAGGTTTGAGTTCTGCTTATAGCTTTTTATAGGAGCTACTTTTGGGATCCCACTTTGTATTGTTAGCTTTTAGCTTTTAGATATAATTATAAAAGTCCCAACTCAACATAACAAGTAGGTTATCTCCCGTTTCTATCTAGATTCATCATAATAGATGAATACCTTATAAATTGAAGCAGGTATGACCTTGACAGTCATTGAAATACACAGTCTAAGAAAAATCAGAAGATACTAGACTACCAATGAATTGGGGTTCAGATTCTGTTTGGCATTCTTTAGGACTCCATAATAATTGAACTGATAGACCAAAAATGAGGAACAGAGAGGATAGGGACTCTGAGAACAACAGATGAGAGACAAATTCAGCCTGTCCATCCAGCAAATGGTCAGGGAGTATCAATCCCATCAAAAATCAACCCCCCTACCACCACTTGAACTCAAATCAGTTTGGGACTACTTCAGATATGATCTATCACTATTATGAAGCTACTAATTCATTATTATAGACCTATATCAACATGTCAAAACAACCAGCAGTGATAGCCTACTCCAAACATGCCTAAAAAAATTGCATCCCTTTCTAATAGGATGAACAGACCTTAGGAAATTTACGGTTCAAACTTAGAGGTCTCACAATGATCACAACTTAATCCAAAAATCGTTTAAATAGTCACATATGAGTTTAACAATTTAACAAGTGTTCATGGTTCAGATCTAGAAGCCCACAAGGTTCACAAGACATATATAGAATCCCAAAAAGTCACGGCCCTATCTACAACAGCCCACAAGGTCAAGCAAGGTCACAAATGTCGCGACCCAAGATAGAATCATCAATACAGTCACATATCAGCCTAGGAAGGTTTAGTAAGGTTTAGCAGCCCGATCAAGACTACGACCCAGCTCAAAAAAAAGCAAAGCAACAGCCTCAACAATATACAGGAATTAAACAATAGAGAATCAGTACCGTCAATGAAGTACAAACAACCTCACAAGATCTTTGGTTGATAATGACAATCTTCTGGAAGAATATTTGTCACTGGAGGCTAATACAATTATGCATTGTAATTATGCCAATTGATTATTGCATTAGATGAATGTTGGTCTTGTTCCAATAGGTATCCTACAATCAATTCATAGGAACCTAGTGCATAGACCATTTTTCTCTTCGTTTAGCTTTGTAGAGCTCATTTATTTTTTTGAATAATGATAAGTATTTACAAAGAAAATATGCAATCAACATAAAAGAATCGAGATTCGAAAAAGTGAAGACAATTATTTCATGCAACTAAAATGCAATAAAAATATCTTTTCTCAAACCCTGAATCAATGGAAACCGATTAAAACCAATCTTGATTCAAGCTACAACAAATGGCTAAATCAAGAATCAAATGAGAACTATAAGCATTCAAGGGACTAACACAATATTTAACCAAAATACACACAAAATTCAAAAAGCGACAAAATGCTTCAAACAAAAGCAATAAACAAACCATAAAAATTTGTCAAGATATTCCTGTTAAACACCAACATGGTTTCATGTACTTGAACGAGCTCATTCTTGCTTAGAGAAAGTGTTGTCAAATTAGTTATTTATCCTTTAATGTTAGGACACTATCTATGTGAAGAGATAGCTCATA